>CABEEJ010000954.1:114969-147216 GCA_901482245.1 Timema douglasi | reverse complement strand
GGGGGGAGAAAGAGAGAGTTACGAAATAAGTCCATTTCCTCACTAGCGCTGTCAGCAGGAGTGATGAGCAGAGACAATAATATTTCTTTTTCTTTTTCTTTTCTTCGACATGTACCCTTCGATCAAAACATGAAAATGCTTGTGATGCCGAAATGGTCCGCTGGGGCAATGTTTCCCATAACTTGAGTGTTTCTCGGCAACATCACTTCAGAGTAAGTCACCACCTGCCCATCTTATTGGAATAGATTATTTTTTGTTATCTTGTTTTAATTGTCTTTATGGAATTTTGATTGTAGATGTAATATTATATAAATGACATGCTACAACTCTCCTACCCTTTTTATCAAAGGCACCCTAGGAGAGAGTGAACAGGTGATGGCAAATAAACATCTTACAGGCCTCTCGCCCCTTTGGTGTAGGTGACCGATATTGCATCGCAGACACAGGATCAGGGGAATTGTCCTGCGATCTCTTTCCCAGCTCAAGGCAACAGTCAGAAGAAGTTGAGCTCCAGTTCCAGAGCGAAAATGCAGAAGGAAAGGAAGGGAGGGATGGAAGGAGTCAGTCCCATAGCATAGACAAATTTACCCTTTACTTAAGTACGATTAAGAAATCTTAATGACATATCAAATGTAAAATGGCAATAATGTAGACAATATAAAGTTACTCCCTTTTTTTCTCTTTTATTATTATTAGAACACACAGGCAAAAATTATATAACAAATTTCTATCTACTTAGAACAAAACCACTAATAGAACTGGATTTTAACTGAATCATTATTACATCATAGCAACCAGTTATCTAACACACATTTTATATGCAGCTTGATAATTTGTTTCTTCCAATTTCAATTTTCTACATTTCTCTCTCTCTCTCTCTCTCTCTCTCTCTCTCTCTATATATATATATATATATACACACACACACTTCTAATCTATGAAAGCAAAACATTTACTGGTTTCAATTACTTCGAATTTTATTCAAATTTACCACTCTAATGCAAAAACTCTTAAGTTTTCTCTTATTTCAATTTACATTTACATTAATATTTATATATCAAATGCAAAGATATAGTCTAAATTGATCTACTAGATCTAGTAGAACCCTTCCAAAAATATTTACAACATTTAATATACCTTTACATTTTATCTCATATTACTTTATATACCATTAACCTTTTTCAAACGACTTACGTGAGCTCGACGAGTTTGGCTCTCATCTTCCATATGTCCAATTAAAACATACACAGGAGTTAAGAAAGACTTGACGCGCCATGAGCCACCCCATTTAGGTGTGATCTCGGGAGAGATCCTGTCAGCAGCTGAACTCATAGGGAAATTACGACACGTAACTGTGTCGTTCACCGACAGATGAACTGGCTTGCGACCTCGGTTGTAAGCCGCGGCCACTCTAGACCTAGATCTCTGCAAATAATGGAAGGCAAGCTCACACCTTTCATAATAATAAGAGTTTCCAAAATACCCAATCAGAAGGTCAACGTTCCAAATTGCCAACAAAGGATGACTCAATTCTCTACCAAGTAATAAGGAAGATGGTGTGGATCCTTTAGACTCATGTATAGCTGAGTTAAAAGCAAGTGATAAAAAATTCAACTCCTTGTCCCAGTGAGGCTGGGAATTACCATGATAAATGGTCAAAGTTATATTCAAGTTTCTATTGAGGCTTTCTACCTGATTGGGGCCAGGGTTGTAAGGGCTAGTAGTTACATGCTTAATTCCCCACACAAAACACATAATCATGAAATACCTTGGAGCGAAAACAGGATCCATTATCGTTTACTATCTTTCTGGGGGCGCCAAAAATGCCCACACTTTATCAGAGAGAGCTTTAATAGTAGTAAAACCTTTCATATTCTCGAGGGGAATAATAACCACAAACTTAGAAAATCCATCAATGAGGTTAAGTACACAGGTATTCCCATTAGTAGAACGAGTGATGGGGCCTACAAAATCAACATAAACTGTTTCCCATGAGCTATGAGCAACATCTGCAGGGTGTAACCCATAACAAGTGTTCTGTGGAGGTTTGGCTCCCAAACAACCATCACACTTTCTAATCCACTGCCTAACATTCTGATACATATTGGGCCAAAAAAACTCCTGCACTATCTTACGATGAGTTTTGAAAATCCCCAAATGACCTCCAAATGTAGAATTGTGAAAATACTTCAGATTCATACCCCTCAATTTAGTGGGAACAAAAATTTTTTCTTCCTTTTTTGTTCTTTCCCTGCACACACAATAGATTTCTATGCATAGAAAAGTTCTCATCCTTATCACCTTTACCTAAACGATCAATAATATCCCTACAATAGGGGTCTTCTAGTTGATGTTGCACTAAAGAAACAAAAGATTCAGGGATAGAACTAATAACGTTAACTCTAGCAGGACTATGACAAGGAAGTATCGGGTACACTCCTTCGTTGATGCGCGACAGGACATTGGCAATAATTTTATCTTCCCCAGAAACATGTACAGTAGTGAACTTGAATTGAGACAATCTCCTGACAAGGCACTATTGTCTATGTACAATACGAATTCGTTTCGTTCCAAATAATCCGCGAATTTCTCATTGCCAAATAGGCATGCAAGGCATTCCTTTTCATACGTACTGTACCCTTTTTAGCCTCATTTATTGATTTACTAGTGAACACTACTGGGCGTAATCCTTCAGGATATCTTTGAGACAGGACAGCCCCAAGGGCATAGGATGAAGCGTCTACCTTAAGTTCAAAGGGCAGCAAAAAATTAGGCATTCTAAGTACCTTAGGGAACACCAAATTTAGTTTGAGTTTAGAAAAGGCTGTTTTTTGGTTATCCCCCAGACAAATTGAACCCTCCCCTTTTTTAATTGGTTTAACAGGGCCGCCAACTCCGAAAAGGAAGGAATGAACCTGGAATAATAAGCACTCATCCCCACAAAATTCTGGACTTGTTTCAAAATCTTTAGGACCGGAAACTCAACTCTAGGACTAATGTGTTCCGGATCTACAAGGATATTACCCTTTGAAATTACATAACCCAAATACTTAATACAATCAGTGCCCCACATCACTTTATCAGGGTTAACAGTGAGACCCGCTTCCCTTAGGTGCTGTAGAACAAGTTTGACATGTTCATTATGTTCTTCTAGGAATTGACTATAGACACAAATGTCGTCCAAATAATTGAATACAAATTTGAACTTGAAATCTGCCAAAATATGGTCCAGCACTCGACTCAGAGCCGCTCCGCCACAACTGATCCCAAGGGGAACTCTTTTATACTCATAACAGCCCCAAGGGGTAGCAAAGGCAGTATATTGCTTAAAATCCTTAGTAAGTGCACACTGAAGAAAACTAGCATTCAGATCTATTCAACTATATACCTTTGCCCCCTCTAAATGTTAAAAGGAACTTTCAACAGTGGGCATAGGGTAGGGGTCAAAAACAATTTGTTTATTCATCTTACGGTAATCGACTACTAGCCTATGTCCGCCATTTTTCTTGGGAATAATAAATTAAGGACTAACATACGTTGAATGAGACGGTATAATGATATCTTTATCTAGCAGATCTTAGACCAAACCTTTAAATGCTTGTAATTTAGGTGGCTGGCAAGATTAAGGCGAAGACTTAACAGATTGATAATTAGAAAGCTATATTTGATAAGGGAAGACATCACACTTCCCCCAATTAGTGGATATGGTATCAGAAAAACATTGTAATGTTGCACTAAGTTCAATGGGTGTAAGACTGATCAAAATGTTTTCATTTTTGTTTACCACTTTCTCAAATTTAATTTTAGTGAAAGGGTTAAATCTGAAATAAATATGATTATTTGGTAAATCGATTTTACTATTTGTTCTGGATAGGAAATCGACGCCTAGGATTATATCATAAGGTAAATTATCAACAACAGACAATGAATGTTTCTAGATGAATCTTTTAATTTTAATCAAACAATAAATACTTTTATTTACTTCAAAGGTAGCTCCATTTGCAATGGCAAAAAGTTTAGGTTTTAATATGTTTCCGCTAAGGGATCTAAGTTGGGTAAAATTTGTATAAATTGAGCACTTATGAAGGAACAACTAGCCCCTGTATCAGCAAGTGCAAAATATGAAACAGAATTATTAGTAACTTTAATAGTGGGATCCAAAACACAAGGAAGGACTTTGTGCCCAGCGAAGCCATGCCTTGACAGGTGCAATACTAGTTTTTTGCCCTACATTGGCTTTTATAATGACCCATTTTACCACAATTGAAACATTTAATTGACAACCTATCTTTCCTTTGGTTTAGCCTATCTAACGTTTGGTTATGAAAAACATGCAGTTTAGTTGTGTGCGTTTGGGATGGTTTATTATAATTATAAACTTTGGGTTTGCTATAACTAGTATTTTATAATTGTTTAACCATTGTGGTTGGAGGGTTGAGAACCAAATACTCCTATTCAACCAGAATAAAACTTTCTATTTGCGAGGCTAAGTAATGTAGCTCTGCCATTGAAGATGGCTGCCAGACTAACACAAAATATCGTCTCGTTAGGGGCAACACATTTTTGAGAATAGTTACAACTCTCTCTCTTTCCTCTAAATTAAGTTCAAGGACTTTTGCTCCCTCAGAGACTGACTCGATGAAGTTACAGAAAGATTCATCTGGTTTTTGAAACCTGTTTACAAACTGAGCTTTCAAACTGGCTTTAGCTCGGGGAGGGAGTAAAGTACTTAATATTTTATGTCTGCAGTTTCTCCATGAAAGACTTTAATTAAAACACACTACCAATAGTTATTTCAAATAACCACTTGTTTTACTTAGGCTTAAGGTAAGAAATTCAATTTCATTATTTATATTTAATTCACAAGATTTATTTATTTCCAAAATAAATTTAAATAATATTTCATAGTTTTGACCATCACATAGTGGGACTTTCTCTATGAAGCCTGACAAAACTTAAGATTTAGTACCATCAGTAATATTACTCGAAGCTGTATGTGATGTGTTAATATTGTACTGGTCTGTAAAAGGTAAACTTTCTATTTATTTGTTTATATCAGCTAATTTATTATTGATCTTATTAATTTGTTGAATCATTGGGGGTGTGTTAGCAATCCGGGACACGCTGGTTGTGAATTTAAAAACTTCAAAGTGACTCATAGCTTACTCACCTTGGTATCATCAGCAACTACCCAACCCCGTTCTCTAATAGCTGCACTCATCTTGGGATAGAAGTTCTACAATATTAGTTTCCCCATTTAATGGTGGGTTGTCGACTGTGTTAGTCTGGTCAGTGTGTACAGGATCTCTGTCTTCCATGGCGAATGTGTCTCAGGTACATGAAATGGAAAAAAAAAGAAAAGTTATTAATAAGGATGTCACAATAAACCTATTATAAATATATTAAAGAGGATCAATACATAAGGAATGGAAAATTTGAAGTTTACTCAAAGTCGCGCAGTTTGCACCGTCTAACAAGGCATGTAGGATGTCATTTATATAATATGACATCTACAGTTTTACACTGTCCTTGCATGCAAATGTGGGCAAATTTCCTTTAAAATTCAACTTTTCTAATCCTTAACACACAAAAAAAAGTATCTGACAAAAAATAATTAAGAAAAGCAAGCAAAGATTTAATATATATATATATATATATATATATATTTAAAAGATGCAAAATGCATTTAAAAATATTTATAGGAAGAATTTTTGAAACTCTAAAGGAAAATGTGTTTTATTAAAAAAGTTAAGCTATAATTTTAAAACAAGCTGATTTTATTCCTTCAGTTTATTCATACAGATTTTTAACTAAGCTATTTATACCTCTTGATGTTTTGTTAGTTTTTTATCCATTGGTAATCTTTTATTATTAATTTTTCTACAAAATGCGTAAAAAAATATTTTTTTAAATTTTCATTGTGATAATTTTTCAAAAGTAGAATAAACGTTAACACACTAAGGTCAAGTAAAACATTTATAAATACTAAAGATTAAAATATGTTTATAAAAAATACACACTTTGTCTTCAAGACTGTACTTAACTAACTAGACTGGACTTGGGAACTAAGAGATTATTTATTGACTTGACAAAGTTTTCTGGGTGACCTGTGAGCTGAATTTATCCTATGCACTATCATGATTGAATATGCTATAGAAACTTCAAACATGAATGCACTACATTTTACCTCAAATCAATCCCTGTAATCTAAGAACCTTCCTTTATGATTGTAACCTCACCTCTAATTATAATTTTTACTTAAATTTTCCTCTATCCCTCACCCTTATTTTATGTGTGAACAATTATGGGGCAGGTTCAATTTATTATAGCTCTCACCTTAATTTCATATATGTTTGCTCACAGGACAAAAGCATTTGTCTCCTTTTAACCCCAAACTTTGTTTTGAAAAGTTTTGGTTTAAAAGTATTGAAGTGACATAATTTCTTAAGTTAATAGAATTTTTGTGCATGCGTGTGTATATATATATATATATATATATAGAGAGAGAGAGAGAATTTTACTGCTCTTGTTTCAGACAATGTCCATACATATGGTGTTTGATGCTAGACCTAATCCCATAAAGAATTTGGACACAAGTTTTCCTACAGGTTTGTTAATTCAATTTAACAACTTTTAAATATAATTGTGAATAATTTTTTTAACTGTTCCTATTTTCTAATTATTTTTAATGTTCATAAACTTAGTTTTTGTATTTTTTTCATCATGGCACAATACCAAATTATTTCTAAATTTAACTTATTATTAGAGTTTATATGATGAGTTTGAAACCTAATAAACTTTTTTTATAGAAAAAAAATTACATACCTGTAGTGATTTGTCACAGATTATTTTGTTCTTTTAAATGGATTTTATTATTTGGCTAGCAAAAAAGAGTGTTTTTTATAAAGCTTTTGAATGAATTCATGAGAAACTGTAGTAAGTAAACTGAAACTGCTACAGAAAAAGCCCTTTTTTCCCCACGCCGTATTCTGGTCTATATATACACACTTAAGTTCACACTTAAAATACAGAACAAAATACTGTTTAGATTGATCTTTTATAAAAGAATGTGTTTATTTTACTAGATTTGGATATTTAAGCTTTGGTTTGGCTGGATTTAGGTGGACTGTAAAGACACAGAATTTTAATTTATATATGTATATTTTAGGAGTGAACAAGAATATAAAACCTCTACAACCAGATACATTCATATTTATTAACTGGCTTAATGAAAAACAATTTGTATTTTTGCTTGGCCTAAGAGCTGGTTCACTTCATGTTTCTCTGCCGTTTAATGGTCATTATGGCGATTCAGCTCTTTCTTCTGAGAATTATTTGACATCAGATGAACAGGTAAGTGATACACAAAAGTCCTAAAAAAAAGTCAAATACCATTATTATATTATTTTATTTGGTTGGCCCGAACATTGTGTAGTTAAATGTCCTCTATTTTATATAGCAAAAAATGTATTTAAGGTACACTCACTATTATTTTAACCTCTAACATGGCTGTCTGTCATTAATGTCACAAAATGGCCTGAGCTTATAAATTACATTATAGTGGAAACATGCCAATTAAGCTTTCTACCCTTCTGGGTAAATGAAGGATAACATGAGAAGTTTAATAAACAATTAGGTATGTTTTGCAAATCTAAATGACGTAAAGGATTTATTTATATTATGGTTTTTGGAATATTATCTGAATAAAATTGTAGGTGGATACTTTTTAATTTAGGAGTGTGATGAAAATGGCTAATTTATTTATTAAGGTTAATTAAATTTAATATCTTAGCCACACTTTAGGTTTTAAATAAATAAAGTAAGATGTAAAGAAATACAAACTTTTCTATTATTTTATTTAATCCTATTGATTATTAACACTAACTTCAGAGGAAATTCAAAAGCAAATAGTTAACATAGATCGATAATAAATCTCCCAGATTTAATTTTAGTGATTCCAGGATTAAATTAAAAGTGTTTGAACTCTAAATGGCTAATAAGTGTAAGATTTCACCTCTTCTTTCTTAAAATTGTTACATAGTGATACATCTTTAATTCAGTTCTGAGGCTGTTGCTATGCACCAGTTTTACCTATAATCTTTCATAACTCTGTTATTTATAATAAGATATCAATTAGTGAGTACAATTATGTTAAAACATCTAAATCTACATATATATCTTAATATGCCTAAGTACTAACTATCAAAGCAGAGTTGTTTCAAACAAATCAGGAAGGAAACATTCAACTGATAGCATTTTTCAGTAGGTTACAGCACAAAATTGATTTGAACATACATCAAGAGAAAGCTCAAAAATGACATTTCTACAAAATTTTCGATTTCGTTCCTGAGCTTTAATGACATGCCTGGCTCGTAGCTCGAAATCCGAGTACTTTCAGAGTCCTACTATTGATTTATTTTGTAGTTTATATTTCTTTATAAGCATATTATTTCTTATATTTCATTTTTTTAAGATTCTACGAAAATTTGCTCTAAACTATGCAACACATCATCCAACTATGGGTATTGGTCATCCCAATTGTCCATTGCACCCTGAAGATTATTTTAAAGATGGTGTTACCAATGGAGGGTTGTGGGATTCTCATGAAGGTTCAATGATGGTTGGTAAATTGTTTTATGTATATTTTTTCACTTTAAGTATATGTGATAAAGTAATATTCAACACCAAGTGGTTGGTCAAACTGTGTTAGAATATGTAAATATATGTCGAGTAGTTCTATGGAAAGTATTGAAAGTTCCAATTTTTCCCTTCTTAGATAAAAACATTGTTTGTAAACAGTTGAAGCAAAATATTTATGAACATTCTTAGTCCACAGAATTTGAATTAAAACAACTTTATGAAGTATAAAATCACAAGATTTTTCATTATAAGTGCCAAAACTGTCTGTTAGAAATTTCACACACTTCCATTTTGTCAAGGATTATTTAAAAACCTTTGGGTGATTTATTTAAAGAGATAATACATGATTTAATGTGGACATAGATCTGTGATTGATTAGACTATTTCATTAAATGTGTTACAAGATTTGATATGAGATGGGTTATTTTACAAGATAATACATTTCAAAAGCTTTAAGTCTAGAGCTTATGAAGTAAAAAAAAACTAAAAAGAGATTAATAAAACTAATAAAGTATTATTAAAAATAGAAAGCTAAATTTATTAAAATAGATGTGAGGTGATCAATGATTATGTCTATCGGTTTAAAAACATAGTATTTTATTAAGTGTAATTATTTAAAAACGTTAGTACTATAATATTACATAGTGTGTAATTAAGTATAATTATTTAAAACCTTTTTGATTTTATTATTGTTCTTTGAACTTGCACTAAGCTGTTTGACACTATCATGGTCCTTAATTTACATATGGGTGATAAACACTAACATGTCATCTATGGCTATTTACATTTAATTTCTGTTAATTAAGAGATGTGATAAAATGGTTGAATACATATTTATTCTTATAGTTATAGTTTTCCTATTTACGTTTCATGATTTTCTTCTTGGATTATGCCCTACAGGACTATTCTTATCTGAACACTAGTACATTCCAGTTGGATATTTATGTGAGCTGTGAAAGAACACCACTTCGATCCCACCTGCCTTCTGTTTGGATAGAGCACAAAAAGAGCTTAATGAGTGTGTTGAACTGGATTAATATGGGCATAAAGGGTATGTTATTGTCGTGTGTGTGTATATATATATACTCGTAAGTATGGATTAAATGTAACCATTATATTTAAATATATTACCACAAGTTTGTTTACTTCTAGCCATACTAAGAGAACTAGGTCCACAACTAGTGACTTTGACACAGGTGAGTGTGAGTGGGTTTATCATATTGTAAAAATTTAAATTCACAACTTTATCAAAATTCTGAACTTTCTTCAAACATTTTCTAGTATTTAAACCCTCAACATCAGAATAATTGTGTTGACAATCACCATATACATTTATTTTATCACTGAACCTGTTCTCATATCTACCCACATCAGTGGGTATGTGGATTAAGATGTCAAGCTTGTTTGGTCTAATTGGGGTTTGAATTTCAACAGAGTGTTTTGAAAGTAGATTTTTCTAAATTTAAATGCAGGTAAATTTCTTCTAAAAATCCATGATCCTCATTACTATCTCATTAGTGTAATTAAATAATTAAATGTTAAAAGCCTGTAGGGGTAACAAGATGAGCTGAAAAAAAAAGTGTTGTGACACCAGGGTATGTAGAGCTTATAAAAACTACCTTAGATGTGGTTTCACCGACATGGGCTTCATTTTACAAATCATGCATAGGCTCTGCTCTGCTTACCTCACATAAGAATATATTTTCGTTAATACCCAGCTAATGAGTGATGAAAACGATTTAAAAAAAAGTATTTGTATACGATTTCCTTATTACCTAAAGCTACTATAATTCCTGACACTAGGGTTGTTTGGTACTTTGGTATTCGTTATGTTGTACTAGGTTAAGTTTGTGTGTAAAGGGTTAGTTGATTTAACACTGATTTTTAAAGAGAGTAGATTAAGCCTATTACTAAAACTATTATTGTATAATTGATTGGCTCCGGTAATTTTAATTAGTAAAGTACTTTAAAAATGTGTTGAGTAGATTTGTTTTTCCATTAAAAATATATATTTTTTCATTTGTTGTTCATCTAAGATTTTGTTCTCAGTAGTGACGTTTATAAAATTTGGAATTTAACCACCATAATATTTTCAATGCAAATTATGACAATTATAATGTTACATATTGCTAGTTTGGGCATATTTTTATGTGAAAGAATGCTCAACTTTTGAAGATCCATTACATTAACAAAAAATAGAGAGGTTTTTAAATAACATTATTGCTTGTCACTGTAATATAAGTGACTAAAAAAAATTGTCTAATATGTGCAAGTTTATTTTTAACAAATACTAATGGTAAACATGGTTATAATTTAATTTAGGTTATGTGGTTGATGATAATGGAAGGCCAATTGCAAATGCTAGTATCGAAGTGGAAGGTAGTGTACATAGAGTACGATCATCCTCTACAGGAGCATATTGGCGGCCTCTTACCAATGGAAACCACATAGTTACCGTATCTTCCCCATTTCATTTGACTACTACCAAATTGATTCAAGTGATCCCTGGAGACAAGGCCACACAAGTCATCTTCAAACTGGTTCGCGATGAGACCATCCTTGGAATGCCTAGACTTGTGTTTATTATTTTGTCAGGTAACAATTATTTTTGGAAATATCTTGTTATTGAACATGAATGATTGCTTGCATCACTAACCTCTTATGCCAAAAGTAATATTTTTTCAATATCTTTTACATATTGACTATTTTATTTTGTTATTGAATATCTATTCTAATACTAAATCATTGGTGTTAAGATTGTGTATTTATTTATAAGTAGGGTTAGAAGGGTTCCTGAACGCTCAGAAAAATGTCAGAAATTTATCAATTCCTGAAAGTTGGCTGGGATTGGCTCATTCTCGTCATGTTTTGGGTGGGAAAGTGTGCACTTATTGTTCTGGCAGACTTTCTTGATCATCACTGTTTACTGCTAATTTCTTTTGTAGATATTTATGTTCTTTGTGCTGTAGCAAGCTTAGGGTTGGAAAGGGGGATATTTTAACGCTTGTAGAGAGAAACAAGTTGGGAAGCGCATGATGACTCATTGTGCTCTGTCTATCAACAGTTATTTAATAGGTTCATCAAGCGACAAAGCTTGAAAGATTTAGAAAAAGGACAGATCTAAGTCTACTCTACCATATTTTGGGTTGTGGAAAAAAAGGAGGGATAGCTTGCTAAAGTCAACTATTTATGAGTGATCAGCTTGTATGATATATCAGTGCATAGACCAGTTCGCCACAATGGTGTACTTGCCCATAATCAGCTACACTACCGACTTGATTCTCAGCAAACATGAACAATGCCTCATCATCAAATCTGTGCGGCAGGCAGCGAGCGGCGCTATAGTGCGGCCTCAGCCCCTGCTTGTGTTGATCCATTAAAAAAAAATCATATAGAAAGGACTAACCTTGACCCGATTAGGCACAGGACAATACACTAGGTATATGAAAGTTCCATATGTAGGAGTAGTATCAGGCCTTTTGTCCTGTATCATGGTTAGTTAGCATAATTAGCACATTACATAATGATGTTATTATATTATTTTATTATTTATATTAATAATACATAAATGTTAAATTGCTATACCAACCCTTCGCCTCAATTTAACATGCTTTAAATGTGCACTGATAGGAGGCAAATGTATTAAACATGGATGAATCCTAATAAAGGGTGCACGAAACAAGGCTGTGAAAGGAGGTAAATGTTGGGAACATGGAGGAATACATAATCTATAATGCATTCAATCCCAGCCACTTACATAGTTGTTTAAACTTAGTAACATTTAAGCTTTTGGTTAAAATGTCAGCAATTTGAAATTCACTTTGAACATATTCAATCTTTAGAACTTTATCACGCACTAACTCCCGTACAAAATTATATTTCACATCCATATGTTTCAATCTTTTGTGTTCCCACTTCTCAAGACACTTGATGGCAGACTGGTTGTCCTCATATACGATGGACACTTTGGGGTTGATTCCCAGCTCCAGTAGTAGACTACGTAACCACAGGACATCAGTACAGGCATTGGCAAGTGAAATGAATTCTGCCTCACAGGTACTCAAGGCAATAGTGGGCTGCTTTCTAATTGTCCAAGATACAGTTGAACCAAAAACTTTCAGAAGAAATCCAGATGTTGACTTACGACTGGAATCGTTGGCCCAATCTGCATCAGCATATGCGATTAGGGGTGTCCCTTCTTCTTTAGGAAAGTGCAGAGCTAGGTGTGAAGTTCCTTGTAAATAGCGAAGAATGCGCTTCAGTGACTCCCAATGAGTGTTAGTTGCACAGCTTTGAAACCTGCTGAAATAATTGACAGAAAAACTCAGGTCAGGTCTGGTGCATAACATTAAGTGCATCAAACTGCCTATGAGCTCTCTGTATGGCTTGATGCCAATTATAGAGGTTGATCCTCCATCTTCAATAGGGGGTTTTGTCTCCATTGGTGTTTTAGCTATTTTGCAGTTTTCCATGTTAAATTTGCATAAAAGTCTTTTGATATAAGATGGTTGACTAAGATATATACCATCGTTTCTTTTTTCAATTTTTATTCCGAGGAAAAAGTGTAAGTTACCCAGATCTTTCATGTCAAATTTAGCTTGAAGTGCAGCTTTGATCTTCTCAAGAGGTTGTATATGAGTACTGCTGATGATCAAATCGTCAACAAAAATCAGTATGTAGATCTTGGTATCACCGACAACATGTAGGTACAGACATGGATCATTCTGCACTGGTTGAAAACCAAGTGATCTAAGAAAAGTGTCAAGGCACTTGTTCCATTCTCTGGGTGCCTGCTTGAGGCCATACAATGATTTCTTGAGCTTGCAAACAAGTTCTAAATTATTTGAAAAACCAGGGGGTTGTTGCATGTAAACTTCTTCGGACAAGGTTCCATGCAAAAATGCATTCTTCACATCCATCTGACATGCATGTAAATCTTCTTGATTAATGATGGCTATCATCATTCTCACAGTAGTCATACGTGCTACTGGGGCATAAGTCTCACTAAAATCGAAACCTTTCTTCTGTTGACAACCTTTAACCACCAACCTTGCCTTATAGCAATCTTTATTACCATCTTGATCTCTCTTGATGTTGAAGACCCAGCGACAGGAGATAGCTTTCCTACCAGGGGGTAGGGAAGTCAGTTCCCAGGTGTCATTTTTCTTGAGGGAATTCATTTCCTCTTCCATAGCTAGCCTCCAGTTCCTCTCGTCAGGTCTACCCTTGACATCATCAAAATCTTGAGGCAAATTGTCAAGAAAGCTTTCTGCATTCATAGCAAATGCTACATAATCTTGCAAATAGCTTGGTTTCATACGTGGGCGTGAGCTACGACGAAGTTCACCTTCATCTGATAGTGGAGGCGTCTCTTTGTCCAACTCTTCATGACTCGCTTCGCCTGAAGGTAGGCTTCCTTCTGATGGAATGGTAACTGTTTCACAAAGTAGTGGTGATCTCACTGCTGGGGATGTGGTCATATCTTCTCCACTCCATGTGGCATTTTCATCAAAAAACACATCATATACTAAAACAATCTTTCTCGTGATAGGGTTCCACATCCTATAACCATTGGGGCAATAGCCGACCATAATGCACTTTTGGGTACGATTGTTCAGTTTCCCTTTAAGTAGCTCATTAGGAATGCGCACATAGCCAACACAGCCAAAAACACGCAATTTTGACAAGTTTGGACGTTGACTATACCAGACCTCAGCAGGAGTTTTACAATCCAAGGCTACTGTTGGGCTTCTATTAACAATATATACTGCTGTCATCACAGCTTCTGACCAGAGATCTTTCGAAACATTTGCGCTTAATAACATACACCGCACACGCTCCATTAGTGTTCTATTCATGTGTTCACTTACTCCGTTTTGAGAGGGTGTATATCTGATAGTATATTCAAACTGTATACCTTTGAATTCAAAGTATTTTCTCATCTCTGAAGATAAGTATTCTCCACCTCGATCACACCTGAAGCGGCTTATCCTTTCATTAAAGTGAACAGTTGCTAGAGCTTCATACTTCTTAAAACACTCGAAGACCTCTGACTTCTCTTTGATCGTGTACACATAGGTAAAGTGACTGTAATCGTCAATTAGGGTAAGTATATATCTCTTACCGTCATATGATGTAGGACTGATCGGACCCATGACATCACTGTGGACAAGCTGCAAGGGGCGCTTAGCCCTTGAACGAGTTTTTACATGGGGCAATTTAGTCATCTTACCTTGGATACAGTGCTCACATGGAGATTTCGGCATTATAAGTTTTTGTTTACTCACACCATTCATGCCATCAACCATTTCACTAAGAGACTTCAAACTGGTATTGCCAATATGCGCCAGTCGTTTATGCCATAGATTTGTACAATCTACCTCAGCAATATTGGCACAGGTATTTTGAACAGAAAATGTCACTAAATACATTTTGGCAGACTCGGATGCAACTGCTACAAGTTTATCATGCTTGAAAATTTTTGCTACACCTTCTTCAAAAATTACCTTGCATCCATTGGAATCCAGTCGTCTGACTGATAAGAGGTTATGTTGTAGACCAGGCACGATAAGAATACTTCCCAGCTTGATCACATTGATTTTTCCATCCATCTCAAAAGACGCACAGAGATCACCTACTTCTGTCGCTTTTAAATTTTCACCTGATTTTGCGAGCTTGATATTCGCAGGACTTGGGAGATTATGAATATTAGTCAGAAGATGACGATAAGTAGCACAGATCATGTGTTCTGAAGCTCCTGAGTCAAGATACCAGGATGTAAACAAAACAGAATCCACTTCCAAGGACGTATTGGCTGCTAAACTGAACTCTGCTTTCTCAACTTCGGCGACTTGGGCTTTCCTTTCATTTTCACTCTGTTTCTTCTTAAGTTTACGGCATTCTGAGATCATATGTCCAAACTTTTTACAAAATTTACACTGAAGTTGACTTCGCTGAGTGTTTTGATTAGGCCTAGTTTGTTGATAAAAATATTGAGACTGTTTCTTATGGCCTTGTGTAACTTTACGATTTGCTTGGGTCATAAAGGAATGTGAGGTTATGACTTCTGCTGTTATACCCTCCGATAATCGTTTCTGTTCCTCATCTAATAACCTATTCTTTACAAAGCTCAATGTCAATTTTTCGGCCAGAGTCTCAAGAGCAGTAACAACTACATTGTATTCGTTCGGCATAGTAATTAAAAGATGGCAGACAATATCTAATTCCCCTAATGTAGCACCCGTTGACCGTAATTCACGAATCAATTTATCAAATCTATTAAAGTGTACCTCCAGAGTTTCACTTGATGGATCAAACTTCATCAATAATAGAATTTTACGTAAAAGTAACTGGTTAGCTATGCCTTTTCTTGCATAGGTATTCATAAGGGAAAGCCATATCTCAAATGCAGATTCTTAATCCTTGGCACATTCAAGAAGGTTGTCTGAAAGTTTCTGGACTAATTGAGACTTGCATTTTCGATCTTTTTTCTTCCACGCCGCCAGTTCTTTTGTCTTCTTATTCGATATTTCAGAACTATCAGCTTCATTGAAAATTACTTTCGTTCGGTAATCACTTTGAACTATTTCCAGCAAATTGAGTTCATCAAGCAGTGTTTCCATTCTAAACTTCCAATTATTAAAGTTTGAACCATCAAATAATGGAACACGATACTTTTCTTCATCTGTCATGGTGGCTATCAAGGCTTCTAGGCTAAATCTTCTAGAGGTTATTGTTAATGTTGATTCTCGATGCACACAGACAATAAATGTTCATTAATTTTAAAGGACTCTGGGCCCATAACCTGAAAACGTGCCACCACAGGTTTTAATAAAGTTTACTCTGAAGTATGAAAATCAAACATTACCGGATTGAAAAAGTAGTTTATTAACCGAGGTATTAAAAAGAACTAAACACTAAATACATAACAGGCAAGAACATACTTTAAACAGAACTACCAACTTATGCATAAAAATGTACCAGTATTAATAATACATAAATGTTAAATTGCGATACCAACATATATTACATTTAATAATATAAACACTTTTATAAGAATCACCATATTAGTTTAAAAATTGATATATTTTTAATTTAAATCTATTCTAAAGCATATTTTTTATAATTTATCATTCCCATCCTTATCCCAATATTTTGATTCATTTCCCATTCTGCAGTAAAAATGTAATTCCCTTCCATTCCTATTTATAAGTGTACTGGTCTAGATTATGTTAGTTTGCAAGATGTATGCCAATATATATACTCTTGTTCATAAGGCACATATTGAATCACCGAATCAAAAGCCAGATCTCTTTTCTACTCAATGTTCTCGTAGTCCAATAACACTTGTATCGTTCTTGCATACAAAATAATTTACTTGCATTAGTGAGCAGTAAACATGTACACTCCATTTATCCTAAAAGGTAACAATCTTACCTTGACAGCTTACATGAGCCTATCTTATAAGCGGCACCATAGTGGAATAATGCAAGGCAAGCTTGGTATCTTACAGGGTAGACAAAAGGTACATAACCATATAACCTTGAAGGACTTAATTCTAATTCAGACGACATCATCCAAATGTTGCTAGAAGGCACTTAAGAAGTATAAGGATAACACCACACCATAAAAATATTGCATTTTTATATTACCGAACCATAATAGTAAAAATCTTTGATAGGCTTTGAGAAGCTTCCACAGAGATAGTGGATAGTATGATATATGTTGTCAGTCAGTGGCTTCTGAATTCTCTTATTAAGTCATAATGTATAATTTTACAAGAGACTTGCAGGATCTACTCTACAGACTATGGCTTAAAATATGAGTGAACAATGACCCTGAACTCTGGACCTTCCATGGATAGCTGAGTGATAAAGCAATGGCGCGCCAAGCCAAAGGTCTCGTATTCGATTCCCGTGTCCAGGAGTCATTTTTCAAATTATCTGTATATAATCAAGATTTGGCTCATAGCCGTAGTTATAATCATTCATCCAACAAGCTTCGCACTTCATATACCTAATTGTATAGCGTTGCTTTCTTCTATAATTTATTTTTTTCTATACAGAATAGTCATGATCATAGTAATGTGAGAATAGTGTCTTGACATATCCCCACCTTTATTGAGAAACTGATTTGTCCATAAAATTATAATATCTTAATATAATGCTGTGCACTATAAAATATTTATCTCTTGATGTACTATTATTACTCCTATGAATAAGATAGTTGGATGCAAGATGATAGCCAAGAGTCTATGTTTAGAAAACAGGTCCATGAGGCAAATTAGTAACATTTATAGGTGTTTAAGCTGATTATAAAAATACATGTTGCATACAGAAAGGACACAATAGTTGTTTCAATCAACACACCCCAAAAAAAACTTTATTTGATTTTTATTGTTTGTTATGTGTGTCTTGTTTTATTGAGATCTTAATATTGTTCAGAAAAAGACCCAGCTAAGTCTGGTAACATGCATAATGTTGTGTTATATCGCGTTAGTAAAATTATTTAATTTACAAATTAACTGCAGTTAAAAGAATATCATTCTTAGAAACCCCTCTGTATTTCAAAATGAATTCCATCCCGCTTATTACCTTTTTTTGGTGACTAAACACAGTGTTAACTTGTTTAACATCCTCTGCTATGGGAAGATTGGGGAATCATTAGGTTTTTTGTGCCATTACAAGTTATATATTCTGCCCTAAAGTTAAACCAAATAAAGGCACAACAGACAAATTATTATTCTTTGTTATAGAATGAGAGCAGATTCCAAGTAGATACATACTTTACTTCTACATTCACTTCTTTTAGTTGTAGGTGACCTGGTGGTCTAGGGGTAAGGTGTCAGACTTCTGTGCGGGCGGCCGGGGTTCAATCCTAGTTCCCGGCACAGATTTATCTGATTTACAAACCCTTCCTTCACCTCTGACAAGACATCTTGTGAATGTGGGGAATGCCAGGACTCCACCGTGGTTCGGATTCCACGTTAAACTGTAGGTCCTCCATTTCATCTCACAATCACCCTACCATTACACATTAGCGTAAGTGCGTATAACCTGAACGGGTAGTAAGACGTGGTGCTAATAATAATAATAATTTCAATTCAATTTCCTTTATTATAGTGCTGGCCAACAGTCGTAAGACCTATAACAGGCCAGCACTGAAAAGTAGACACGTACATACCTTATAATACATATATTTACACAAGAAAAGATGATAGACAAAAAATGGCTAAATAATGTTATATACTGATGAATAGTTACGAGATAAAAAGTAGTTAATAATAATAAGAATAAAAAGTAACATTAAAAACAAATAACTAAATAGTAAGCAGTAACATTATGCAAAAAATAGATCAGAATATTGTAAGTTTAAATAATATAGGCAGAACCTCTACACGATAAATTATTGATATGGGACATCCTTAAATAACTCTCTTGAGTTTAGCTTTCCTTTTATGATAAAAGTCAAATTCGACAAATCTAGAATTGGCGTTATGGATACAACGACCTATAGGGCTCGTCTTATAAGAGCTATTGAGAAAAACTAATTTAGGATTACGAGAAGCCCGAGAAGGGATATGAACGCCTACATGATCAAGGGCAAATTTGCAATAAATATTGTTATTGAAAATATTAAAAACAAAAAGGGCATCACAATAAAGTCTACGCGAGAAGAGAGTTTGGAGCCCTAAGAGGTTTCGAATTCTGTCATAATCATAATAAATCCGGTTACTAAAGAATTTATCATAGCATGCAGCAACAAATTTTCTTTGAATGTTTTCTAACCTAAGAGAGTCAGTTAAGGTAATGGAATTCCAAGCAACAGTGGCATATTCTAACTTAGATCTAACCAGGGCGTAATACAGACATAAAAAACAGTCAACTTTCTTAAATGATATAGTAATAAATTTAATAAGCCCAAGTAATTTCAATGACTGGGAAATGACATGGTCAACATGATAGTGGAAATAAAGTTTGTTATCCAGGAGGACACCAAGATCATTAATACAAAGTGTACGAACTATGTTATCACTGCCCAATTTATAAGTAAAAAAGAAAGGATTAGTTTTCCTAGTAAAAGATATAGATTTGGTCTTAGATTTATTGATAGACATTCCATTTTCCAAAGACCATTGTAAAATACCATTTACATCATTTTGTAAATCTATACAATCTGCTATTGATTTGATAGTTTTAAATAATTTTACATCATCAGCAAAGAGTAAATAACTAGACGAGTTCAAATATTTACCAATGTCATCAATAAACACATTAAAGAGAAGAGGACCTAAATTAGAACCCTGTGGTATGCCACAGGGTGCTAAAAATGTTTTTGAGGTATGTGAATCAATTTTAATAATGAATGATCTTTCATGCAAATAACTGCTAAACCAATTTACATAAGAGTGAGAGAGTCCAAAATTACCAAGCTTAGAGAGAATAATATTATGCTGACATAAATCAAATGCCTTACTTTGGTCAAAATAAATAGCATCAACCTGACCTTGGGCAGAGACTTGAGGGGCAACATGCCCAAGAAATTCTACTAAATTCGTGACAGTAGATTTATTTTTTATAAAGCCATGTTGATTATCTGATAGTTTATTTTTAAGGTGGTGGAAAGTATGCTCATGTATGATTTTCTCGAATACTTTGGAGAAAGTGTTTAAGAGGGAAATTGGTCTGTAATTACAAACATTTGTTCTTACCCCTTTTTTATAGATAGGTATGACAACAGATTGTTTCCATGTAAGAGGAAAAGTTTCATTTGATAGGCTAATGTTAAAAATATAGGCTAACAAAGGGCTGAAAATGCTGGCACAGCCTTTAACAATAAAACTTGGAATTCCATCTGTCCCGGCACATCTAGAAGAACTCAATTTTTTTATAGCATTAGCAACATCCAAGGGTGTTATGTGGCATGGATACAAGGGCGCACTAGTTTCAATAACGGGGCAGGGTAAGACAGGAATAGCTGAATTATAAACGGAATGAAAGTAGGTCCCAAACTCATTAGCAATTAATAAAGGATCCACTATAGACTTGCCATTAATTTCTAGGTTGGATGGGAAAACTTTATTCATACGATTATTTTTAACAAATTTCCAAAAATCTTTAGGTTTGCATTTAATACTATTTTCAATTGAGTTCATCCAGTTGGCTCTGTCTATAATCAAAGTAGTTTTAACTAATCTACGAAAATGAGAAAAATGAGAATAGAATACACCATTATTTGTTTGTTTAAACTTTTTGAAAAAATTGTTTTTTTTCCTAATATAGTATTTAAGTGTAGAAGAAAACCAATTAGGATATTTGGATGAATTAAGAATGGTAATTTGAGGAATATGCGTTCTGATTTTCCTTTGAACTAACTTGGTAAAATTATCTACAGCCAAATTAACATCCTTAGTAGAATAAACACAAGACCAATCAGCAGTAGCCAGGTCATTGTAGAGATTAAGGTAATCCCCATGTGCATAGTCAATATATGTATTAGGGGTGTCATTAATTTTAGTAGCAATAGGTACATCTAGTGAAATCAATAAGGGTGGATGAGCTAAATCAATATTTACTAGTGAATGAGAGCTTTGAGTAATAGAGGGGCGGTGAAAATTAGCAAAAACAAGGTCAAGGAGGTTAGTGTCATTATCAGCTTCATTAAATTGTTCTAATCCTATTATGTTGGTCGAAGCAAGAAGTTGAGTAGCTTTTAATTTAATGTAGAAATGAGAAATGTTCTGAGAATGATGATATTTCCAATCAATTTTGGGGCAGTTAAAATCTCCGAGTAGTATTATTCTATAGGGGTAGTTAGCCAACACACCTTCAAGAAAAATAAAGTAATCGTTAAATGCTTCGACAGTTGTTTGGGGTGCAAGGTATATGTTCCCAATTAGCAGTTTTTGGCGATCAAATGTTGGGATCTCAATCCAGACACATTCCATATTATTCTCTAGGTCAGTTCTCCTGACTACACCAGAAATAGTATCAATGACAGAAATGAGAACACCACCACCCCTTGAGATAGTAGCTCCATCATATAACCTATCGGCTCTATAAACATTATAGTTAGGGGGAAAGTAATTTTCATTAACAAACTCACTAGAGAGCCAAGTTTCAACCAAACAAATAATAGAGAATTCGTTCAAACAAACATTAGAAAATAATTCCCTAGCTTTGGTTCGCAGACCCCGAACATTTTGATAATATAGTAAAATATCACTATTAATCACTGAGATATGGGTTGGGAGGTATCCTCCAGACCTCCATTGATGGTCACGAGTGGGGTTCTAGTTGAATCCTCTTGTGAGCCAAGGTCAGATGCAACAGCAGCGATTGCAGAGGCAGACGCACAGGGAGACTCCTCACAGATAATCTGCTCTGGCAGCAACTTCCCATAGAAAGGTGCAATGAGACAGCCAGACGGCCAAATGTCACCATTGTTTATCATGGGAAAATCATCTTCTTTGACGGAGATATGGAAGGAGGAATATGAATTAAATTTAGTTTTCAATTTTGAGCAGACAAGGTAATCAAGATTGAGTTCTTTAGTCAGATAAGATTGAATGGCCAGGGAAGATATTTCCGGAGAAAAGCGAGTAACGAATAGAGATTTTTTTTTAAAAACTCTGTTCACTGTTTGTAGGTCAGTGGCTGTCTTATTACCAGTCAGCAACTTTCTGGCACGCGACCGCTGAGCCGGCGGATCCTCACGCACGGAATTCGCTGAATTGTTTTTACGACGTGACACCACCGTAAAACCGTCATCAGCGCTTGCTGACGCAGACTGTGCCCCAGCTGGGGATTTCACAACAGACTTAGACTCAACAACAGAGCTTTTTTTATTAGAAGTTAAAGCTTGGCTAAATGTTAATTTGGGGGAATTCGGAGATTTAGATATGTGAGATGTAGAAGGGGAAGATTCAATTGGTTTAGAAGATTGTGAAGATAAGGAGCATTGAGTTCCGACTGAAACCAAGCTAACCGGGGTCCTGAAAGCTAAAAGCTCCGAAATTTGAGCTTTAAGCACAACGTTATCACTGCTCAGATCTTTTACCTGAGTAGAGAGATCGTAGACCATGCTAATAAGGGAATTTAACAGCTGAATAGTAACTGCTTCCCGATCAGCTGATGGAGCTTTGAGTAACTCCTCAAAAGACTTCTTGACCTGAGGCGGCTTCTGCGGCCACTCTGGGAGAGCGGGTGCAGATGTAGATTTTGTTAGGGTGGCGTCCCCAAACGAAGCTTTAGCCTTTTTAATACACGGGTCACACTTAAAAGTAGATACCCCACTTTTCATAAATAACTCATATTCTGCATCATTAATTTTGAGGCAGTCAAGATGAAACCTTGCTTTGCAAGGGCCAGAACACCAAATGAATCTTTGTCGGCCAAAGAATGCACGGGAGCATTTCGCACAATTGTCCTCACTGCCCGGCATATTGAACGCACCAGGCCTAAGGATAGGCAAACTCACACAGAACACAACACTCAGCACACGGAATGAGGTCACTTGCGGAGCTCCGTAAAAACACGTCCACTCACGGCAAGCGCCAACTGAATAATAATAATAATAATAATAATAATACAGTGGAGCGTCGTTAATCCGGATCGATCGGGACCCATCCGGTTTACTGAAATGTCCGGATTTTCAAATGTGATGTCAATAACTATATACATACGCAATGTATTGACTACAGGATACATGACGCTCCGGAGTCTACTGTATTGCAAAATAGAGGCTGAAGGTTTCGAAAAATACAGTACACAAAATATTTTAAAAACGTATATAGAATAAGAACATGTAAATTATGTAATTTAGATTAGTAACCCTACAATACTTTTTAGAAAAAAAAACCCAATAATCTACAGTAATCAATGGAAACTTACTGGGTAAAAAGTCCTTAATTGTTTTTTGTACAAGACTTGACGTATGTTTCTTTGCAACCATGTCTCTCAGTCTGAAGTACGAGTTGTGTCGCCGTCCCCTCAGGTTGCCCCTCTAACAAGTTCATAGCTGTCTGGAATGCTTCATAGAGGTCTGAGTGTGAAGGATCGGCAGCTTCTTCAGCATCCATTTCTTCATTGTCGTCACTCTCTTTTACATTGCTTCCATTATCACCACTGCTGTAAAGTTTGTAAATGATAGCACAGAACTGAGCCGAGCACGTGACCAAGGAGAGGTGACTGGCTAAGTCGTTGAACTTTCAAAGATACCTTCCACTACCTCCCCTACTTGCTCTCACCACCGATTCGGATTTGCGACGCTCTACTGTAATAATAATTTTAGTTGTAAATCAGCAGGGTGAAAAGAAGTGGTGGAAAGTGATTCATCTCCAGTTCATCTATATACATAAAAGTGTCACTTTATTTTTAAGTTGAATTTATAATTGTTATTAAGCAATTCACTGATTTGTCATTTGTTTTAATATGTTACAGGATGTGTGTGTATGGTGATGTTGCTCTTTGGAGTTGGCTGTTATACAATATGTAAAAATAAGAAAAAGCAATATATATTCACGCCATTGCCTAAAAAGTTGCTTTTTGAGGATGACGATAAAGAAACTGAATTATTTCGAACACCACTTCAAAGTAATATTTTTGTACACATTTAAATTATTTAAATGACTTAGTAGTTATAGACTTTTTCTATCTTATGCCATATTTTATGTTTTCAGGTTCTTCATTACTACCTAAGCCATATTTTGATATTGAAGATTCTAATTCAGAGGAGGAAGTTAAAGCTATTAATTGACCCAAACAAAGAAGATTGGAAAAAATTCCTTCACACTTTTGCTACTTAAACATGACATCTATGACAATAACACAGCAGGTGTCCATTTAGATTTATATTATTTATCAAGGTGTTCATTAATTTAATATGCAGTATTTTAATTTAAAATTCAGATTATTTTATTTTAGTCATGTTGATATAGCTTAAATAATTATTAAATCGATGATGCAAGTGAATTTTAAGAAACTTAAACAGCATTTGTTAGTATTGAGGATGAGATCTACATATCTCAAAAATACCCCTGTTGCAACATATACTAAATTTCAAATAGTTTTCACTAATATGGCTAAATTTTATTGGACTTTTGTTGCAAATCTCGCTTTTAAAACACTTATTTCATTTGTAATGAAGCAACAGAAAGTCTAACTCTGAATAATACACTAGTATTTGAAAACACTAAACATTTTGAGCTTATGTTGATCATTTTATTTGTCTTCCAAACTTAACCAAGTGCTTCTTCTAAAAATTTTATTAATGAGTCATCTGGTTTCAAGATCTAAGCATATGCTTCCAAATTTTATATTTTAATAACTTATCATCAAAGTAGACTTACTGAAAAATATTATCAGATTTATTTTCCATAAAAATCTTTCACAATATACATTTATATTAAGATTAAATAATTATAATAACAATTATTGAAGGAGATAATCTGGAAGTAATGGAGAGCTTAAATGTATTAGGGCAGTAAACTGGCTCTCATTTCAAGATAGTAAATGGAGATTAGAAAGAGAATACAAAAAGGTATTGTAACAGATTTTACCAAAATAAATGGCATCTAATCTGAATCAAAGACATGCCAAGGAAGTGTAAAGAATAATGTATTAAGTTTACTACACACCTTTACTTACATAAGTAGGTACCTCTCGAAAACCTGGACATTGACAAACAGAAATATGAGTAGAATTCTGATGGCAGAGATGACATTTCTACAAATTATTTTAGGAAAGACAAAAATAGACAGTTAAAAATGAGGAAGTGGGAAAAGAAATTGGGTTGGAAAAGCTGAATGAGAGAAATGACCAGAATAAACTTGGAAGGTTTGTAAATGTTAAGAGAATGGAAGATGAAAGGCTATAAAAGCAAGCATTGGAAATTAGAATGATTGGAAAGAAACCCAGGGTAAGATACAAAATGAGATGGTTGGAGTTGATTAAGAACAGTGTGAGCAGAAGAAATTTGGAATGAAACAGGATGGCGGAAGAGGAGAGGTGGAGAAGGAAATTCAGGTGGGGATATACAAGGTAAGTCTCAACCTGGCAGAAAAAGGCTGAGGGGAAATTATGATGATGCTGATGATAGTTTTTAATCATTTAAAAAAATACTAGAACAAAATATATTTGAAAATAAAATTCACTTTATTTAAATAATACTAAATATTAATTGTAAATTTTATATGTATTTTTGTAAACAAATGTCGCAAAGTATTATGAAAAGGAAAGGTTAGAAAGATATATTCTGAATATAAGCTGTTATCAGTAGTTTTATATGTTGAGATGAGTCAAATAGAATCTTTAATTTTTGTTGAGACTTGAGTAATTCCATCCACTCAATAGAGCATTTTAGTAGGTGAGCCTTGACCTGCAAGAAGATGGGCAGTGCCTTCTAAATGTTCTTTTAATGCCTTCTCTTACTTTGTTTTCTTATTATCTATGATGTATATATGATCTGTACTATTAATTACAAGAATGAACAAATAATCATGAACAATTTTGCTTTGTGTTTTAAATATGTACAAGACATGGAAACCATTAATTGATGTCATAATACCATTTCCAACAGGTTATGGGCCCAGATACGGTTTTAAGGTTCAAGTGAAAGTTTAAACAGAAGTTTTGAGTGTTATTCGTGATCGTTTGTCTGCAACATTACATCAGTTTTTGTTGGTTAGCTTCTGATTCGATTGAACTCAAAAATTGTGCTCGAAATGTCATCAGTTAATGTGAGTAATTATAAAATATAGCCATTAAATAAAAATAATTATGATACATGGGAAATACAGGCAAAAGCAGTCCTCATTCGTAGTGGACTNCAATGAAAGTCTTGTTGATTGTGAAATATGTATTAGAGGAAAATTCACCAGACTACCTTATTACATTAGGGAACAACCGAAAAGTGTAGATAAGTTGGAAATAATACATTCTGATGTTGTAGGCCCCATGCACACCACTTCACCTGGAGACTCCAGATATTTTGTTACATTTATTGATGAGGGAACTCGCTATACCAGAGTATATTTCCTGAAAAATAAAAATGAAGTCTTAAATACTTTTAAAGAATTTAAAAATGAGGTAAAAAATCTGACAGAAAAAAAGATTAAATATCTTCAAAATGACAATGAAAGGGCAGAATATAGAAATTTGGAGTTTGACAAATTCCTATCAGATTGTAGGATTAGAAGACTTTTTCCATTGTAAGATCACCCCAGCAAAATGGATTGGCCGAATGAAAAAATAGGTCACTGTAGGATAAGGCCAGATGCCTACTACTAGAATCAAATTTGCCCCACTCATTTTGGGCTGAGGCCATCTATTGTGCAAATTATTTATTAAATCGCAGCTCTTCCAGGATTCTGAAAGGTGAAACTCCATATCAAAAGTTGACTGCTCATGTACCTTCAGTTCATCATCTTCAAGTTTTTGGATACAAAGCGTTCATGCACAGCAAGTACCCCAGCAGAAGAAAATTTTATTCAAGAGCAAAATAAGGTATTTTTGTTGGATACTCTGAAGTATCAAAGGCCTATCGTATTTGGGTGCCATCCCAAAGAAAGATTTCAATTGCGAGAGATGTAAAAATAATTAATCTCTACTATGAATCCAACCAAGAACCCTCAAGTGGTGATCCATTCAGTGAAGAATACTGTGAACAACAATCAAATACACCGAAAAAAGAAGAAAACAGTAACAGTCAAGAGATTTCAGTAATAAGGAATGACGAGAATTTAGATGAAATTAATGTAGTCGCAAGTGACAGAGAAGAAAACAACGAAGGATCTGAAGATAGCTTAGAGGAAGAAAAAGTTGAGGAAGAAGGACAAAGATGTTTTAAAACCAAGAAATACAATTAGACTACCCCCTTGGATGAATGAATATGACATGTCAGCATTATGTGAAGTTAAGGAAGCTCTAGAAGGGTGTAGAGCTTACTGTTTAATTAGCTGATAATTGTCCCGTGATCGATCACTAATTAAAGCGGTACGGTATTTTGATGATATAATTGGTATTTATAGCCCCGTGATCGAGTGCCAATTGAAGAGTTTCGTTACGGGTCCCACGTTTGGACGCCAATTGAAGAGTTCTAGAATTATGTGATTAAAGTTATTCAAACATCCCACGATTAGGCGCCAGAGTTTACTGTTTAATTATTCCCCTACGTTTGGGAGCCTATTGATGTGATACTGAATAATGGCCCAACGTTTGGGAGCCTATTAAAGAGTTTACTGTTTAATTAGCTGATAATTGCCCCGTGATTGAGCACTAATTAAAGCGGTATGGTATTTTGATGATATAATTGGTATTTATAGCCCAGTGATCGAGCGCTAATTGAAGAGTTTCATTATGGATCCCACGTTTGGACGCCATTTGAAGAGTTACAGAATAATGCCCCTACGTTTAGGTGCCAATTGAAGTGATATGGTTTAATTAGCTGATAATTGCCCCATGATCATAGCACTAATTAAAGCGGTACGGTATTTTGATGATATAATTGGTATTTATAACCCCGTGATCGAGCGCCAATTGAAGAGTTTCGTTACGGGTCCCACGTTTGGACGCCATTTGAAGAGTTACAGAATAATGCCCCTTTGTTTAAGCGCTAATTGAAGTGATACAGTTTAATTGGCTGATAATTGCCCCATTATTGAGCACTAATTAAAGCGGTACGGTATTTTGATGAAATAATTGGTATTTATAGCCCCGTGATCGAGCGCCAATTGAAGAGTTCGTTACGGGCCCCACGTTGGGCGCCAATTGAAGAGATACTGTTTAATTAGCTGATAATTGCCCCGTGATCGAGCGCCAATTGAAGAGTTATTGTATAATGCCTCTACGTTTGGGACACCATTTATAAGGTTTATGAAATATTTATATTGTGAATGCCCTCACGTTGGAGCCATTTGTTACGTGTATAATTGTTACTGATATAAATCACTTTATTTAGTATTGATTAACAACACAATTGTAAAGTTTGATACTATTTATTTATTCAATAATCACTATTTGTAATGGTCGGAAAACTGATCATGTCGCGTAGCGTAACAATTTAGAGAGGTGGCTGATAACACGATCGTAGGAATCGCGGACAGGAGTTGCAGTCCGAGTACATCAAGGACTGGTCTCCTAGTGCCGTTCTATTGCCCCATCTTTCGCATATATCCATTGCTCATGGAAGCTTCTAGAAGCTTCTGTATAGAAAAATAAGATATAAAAAAACATCTGGATGGAAGTAGAATGTTCGAGAACAGGAAGCTGGCTCAAATTACCATTTAGAAATGCATATATATCTTTCGAGAAGAGGAAGATATTTTTTAAAGACTTTTAAATTGTCATATTGACTCTACTGGTCCTACGTCATTGACAGTGGCTCTTGTGCCTTCATAGAAGAAGAAGTGCTTTAAGTGCCACGTAATAGATTATATTATTTAAATAAAATAAAATACATTTGTAAAATTAGGACGAGATTATTGTCAATGCTTTCAAATATCCTTTCGGGTCAAATCAGGTACATTACAAGGGCCAGATGCGGAAGAATGGCATGAAAATGAAATCAAAGCCCATATAAAGAATTATACTTGGGAATTAGTGATAAAACCAAATTGATAAAATGTAATAAGTTCCAAAATGGTGTTAAAAATTAAGTATAAACAAAATGGCGATCTTGAGCAGAGAAAAGCACGTCTTGTAGCTCGAGGATTCTCACAAAGACCAGGACTCGACTATGTAGAGACGTATGCCCCAGTCGCCAGATTAAGCTCAATCAGAACTCTTCTTGCTGTAGCAGTTGAAGAAAATCTAAAAATAAATCATCTTGACGTCTCAACTGCTTTCCTTAATAGGGATATAGATGAAAAATTATTTATGCAAAAGCCAGAATTTCTAGAAAGAATCCTATGCAACATCATGGTTGAAGAAAGTGCTAATGAAGACTCCACCATGTTCAAAAAGGTAAAGAAAATGCTTGAAGAGCTACGCAAACAAAATGGTGAAAAGTTATGTCGTCTTAAGAAGGCGTTGTATGGACTAAAGCAAGCAGGACGCCAATGGTTCTGTATATTAGATTTCAAACTTTGTAAATTAGGATTCATCCCTTCACAGGCTGATCCTTGCATCTACATTATGATCAGAGGGAGAGAAAATATACTGGTTGCAATTTATGTAGATGATGTAATTATTGCATCAAATAGTCAAGAAAAATTGAATCATATAAAGATGGAGCTGTTGAACGATTTTGAAATGAGAGATTTGGGAAATCTCCAATATTGTCTTGGTATAGAATTCGACTGTAAAAATGGAACTATTTCAGCCTCACAGAAGAAATACATTGATGAGATCCTTCATAAATTTAATATGGAGACCTGTAATCCTGTGAAGACTCCCATGGTTCCGGGAATAAAGTTTACCAAGGCGTCAACAGAAAACCTACCAAATTTTCCATACCAAAATCTGATTGGAGCCCTTATGTATCTTGCAACAGGTACAAGACCGGATATTTCACATTCGGTAAGCTACTTAAGTCAATTTAATAACTGTTTTTCTAAGGAGCATTGGCTAGCAGCAAAAAGGGTCCTCCGTTACCTTAAAGGTACCAAGGAACTATCTCTGATCTTCCAAAAGACTGGAGAACCATTGACCGGATATGCTGATGCAAATTGGGGATCATGCTCCAGTGATAGAAGATCGTACACAGGATACTGTTTTAAGTATGCAGGTTCAATGGTCAGCTGGGAATCCAGAAAACAAAGAACCATTGCTCTATCTACCCAAGAAGCTGAGTACATGGCCTTAACAGAAGCGGCAAAGGAGGCAATGCATTCGAGGCAACTGCTGAACGACATGAGATCTTGTCAACAAGCCATCCAAATCTTCAATGACAACATGTCTGCCCAAAATTTGACAACTAATTCTATAATAAACTCCCGATCAAAGCATATAAGTATAAAAGAACACTTTATTCATGAGAAGGTTCAAAATGGGGACAGTCTTGGGACATACAAGCCTTCTGAATCCATGGAAGGTGCTTTGTGTTTTAAATATGTACAAGATATGGAAACCATTAATTGATGTCATAATACCATTTCCAACCATTTTCTTTTGAATCACAAATCTTTAAAACTTTATAGTTTTAGTTGTTGAAATTATTTAAAAAAAAAAATTTCAGGCCAGGGGCTCACTGAAAAATGATATTTGGTTTGTCATGTTTATTACATCACACTCAACAAAAAGAAAACTTTGAGTGATTAATATAATTTTTTCCCTTTCCTAACTACACAGGTCTATGTAATTCGTTTTAACACTATTATTATTAGCACCGCGTCTTACTAACCATTGGGGTTATACGCACTTACGCTAATGTGTAATGGTAGGGTGATTGTGAGATGAAATGGAGGACCTACAGTTTAACGGGGAATCCGAACCACGGGGGAGGCCTGGCATTCCCCACATTCACAAGATGTCTTGTCATCGTTTTAACAATTGCTTCAAATTTGAAACATGGTTACAGTGAGGCACCCTAAAAAGAGGTAGAAGAAGGTTATTAGGGTATCACTCATCCTACTAGTTAACAAATAATTGTAAACCAAATTAAGTACAACCACACAGAAATAATATCGTAAATATATTATATAGGTCCCCCTAACATTTTTTTACCTTTTAAAGTACATATTCAAGTGTACCACTTGTTTAATAGTATGTTATCCTTCATAATTTAATGTCAGATGAGTTAGAAGTGAAAGGTGATTGAATTGATGATTTAAAATTATGATAAATTTTGTATATGATAATATTATAATCGGTGGCGTGCCCTGTCAATGGACTAGTAGGACTAGGCTAGTCCCCAGACAATTTTAGTTTATCTATTTTGAGTTAAATATTCACCACGGCAAATAAAAGCTCTTCATCCACTCTTATGCTCACAAACACATTCTTGTTTTTTCTCAGTTTGTGAATCATGTAACAGAATGCAAGATATTTTTTAATACACTGAGTGGCATTCTAAATGTCTTTTCACATTCATCAAAACGCATTATCGCTCTTAGTCATTCTGAGGTCAAGAAGTGGTTTCCAACAGCTGCCAGTACAAGGTGGAATTACAATTCCAGAATTGTGAACATGGTGGATGAAAATAAAACAGAACTCATACAGTTTTTTTAGAATATTGCTGAAAATCCAGATAGTTGGAATCCTGATGCTTTCATGACTGCTAAAGGGTATACGTCATCATTTAGCTATTTCAATTTTGCCGTTCTATTGAAGTTTTTCAGCCACCTTTTTTCTCTCACTGACACATTATTCAAAATTCTTCAAACCAAAACTTTCGATGTGAAATACTGCATCGATAAAGTAAAAGATACGATTTCTCACCTCAAAGATGGTATAAGCGACTATGAAGAGACATATAGAAAATTAGAAGATGATGACAGTGTGGAAGCTCCTAAGAAAAGACGTAGAGAAGATGACTAATCGAATCCCAGAAGTAAATATGTGTGTCTTTATATTGAAATTTTTGACCTATGTTTGGGCAAATGGAGCTAAAGTTCAAGATCTTAATGAGCTGCAATTTATTGAGCCTCTAGATTAAAAAAAAAAAAAAAAA
>CABEEJ010000954.1:89257-111464 GCA_901482245.1 Timema douglasi | reverse complement strand
ATATATATATATATATATATATATATATATATATATATATATATATATATATATATATTAAAATCGTTCCACAATGGCAGCTAATATTTTGACATAGGAATAACAATTTTTAAAACAAATTTTCAATAGTTTTAAATCTATCTATTAGAGGCATTAATGTTTCTTGGTCCATTAAATAAAATATAATTTTCAATTTCTATAATAGACATGCAAAATGTGCCCAATTATCAATATTTTCATGATTCTAGTAAACACCTTAATAAAGAAAACGAAGTCAACTTGATTAAAAAATAAAACATACATTAATTTGGACCAGGATCATACCCATGTATGTATTTTTTTGTTTGAGAAGGAGGGAGAGGGCGGAGGGAAGAGTCTATGGTTAATGGCCAAATGTACCCCAACAGGCTATGTCAAATAATTATTTTCTTTGCAATTAATTCCTTTGGCACCATTTTGAGGTTGTTCAATTTTGTTGTTGAAGTTGTATACATTTCATAGGACTCCTATAGCGAGGATAAATCCAAAATTATTTTTAATTCGTACTTTTAGTTAGAGTGTGATTTAGATCTCAAAACATCACTCCTTTAATCCGTCTTAAACTTTATCATTCTTACCTATTTTAACATATCATTTTTTACTTATAGATTGTACCGTATCTACTTAGTGCATTTGATAATACATAGTATAAAGCCATAACAGAATAAGGCGGCTTGAGGGTTTATGCTCGAATTAATTATTCTTACCTAACTATATTATGAAAATAGGTTTGTTAAATGTATTTTGATTTTGACTATTTGCAATTTTTTGTAAATTCAAAGCATTACTATATGTAATTATGTACCATAAATGCAAGTATTATAATTTTTTAATAAATATACTATTTGACTGTTTTTTGCGATTGGTATCTTAATTGTATTGTTTTACCCTTCTCGCTTCCCAATTGGCTGCTGCATGTGCTGGACAGGGAGTTTAACCAAAATTTGTATTGTTTCTGGTTCCAGTTCCTGTTCCTGTTTTCTAAACACACATGATAAAGGTTCCAGTTCCTTTTCTCTAAACACACATGATAAAGGTTCTGGTTCTTTTCAGTTCCTGATAGTGTTATGGTTCTGATTCAAGTTCTTTAATTTAAAACAAACCTTTTTTTTAGCACAGATTTTTTATATCCATTCAGGTTACGTTAATGTACTAATTTTGATGATGATTTTATATTTAGAGTAAGTGTATCAACATTTGCATGGAAGGAGAGTGGAAAACCACTTTGGATCAAAAGTTGTTATAGACTTAAAAAAATATATAACATACCTTAATAACAATAGTGCATCCTTCTAATTTGCATCTTTATCTGTCACTGTCAATTTCATAGTCAAACAACTTCTGAATTGGGCTTTCTTTAACCTGCCCCATCAATAATATTATTTAAACCACTTACTAACAACAAAAATAATCACCTTCGCACTATACACAAGGAACACATTCACTGAACAACTCCCTAATTTAAACTTGAGGGAAAGAATTTAAAGTTTGCATTTTGTCGCCGTCCATCTCCCTTTTCCCTCTTATATAAGCTGTTCTACCAACCACCAGATTATCAATCTTCACTTTCAGTAAGTACTAAGTACAATAGGCTTAGACTGCTTGTCCAAAAGAGATGATTTCTTAATTTCAGTATTTCAACTTCTAAGGAATGTGATATCATCTGCTGTCTATCAAAACTAAATACATCTTCATAAACATCTAGCATTAACATTAAAGTGAGAAAACAGTGAACAATGTTACAGTCATAACATTCTTCTGGAATCTAAACTCATTAGTGTGTATTGTTAAAGGCTCATCAACTCTTTTCTAATCACCTTAGAAAAGAGGTTTCAAACAAAGTAGTAAACTAAAATACATCAAGCCCTTCCAGAACTTACTGAGAAAGGGGAAAACATTTCAAAATTAAATTCAGCCAAGAAAAGAAAAATGTGTGCAACTTGGCAAAATTATATAAATTTCTGTAAAACTAGTAACCTTAATGAACCTAAAATTATTTAACGGTTCTAATTCCGGTTCTTCAGAAGTGTTTTTAGGTTTCTGGTTCCTTTAAAATAACCAAATTTCTGTTGTCGGTTCCGATTCTAGTTCGACTCCCTGGTGCTGGACATATATTTATAGTTCACAAAATAAAACGCACAAACCTGCCTCATAAGAAAGTTTTAAAGCCTCCTTAGTTGGGTGGTTTACCATTTTATTCCCACAGAAGTCATGATTGTATGTAGTCAATTATTTGAATCAAGATAATTAAAAAGAGAAACAATTTGTGTACATTTTGATATACATCATATTATGCTCCAAATATAACAACTCGAAGGGAAACGAACCAAACTTTTAAATATCTGTGTAGATAAAAGGTTTATTAAATCATTCAATGTTGGCTTAAGCTTCGTGGTTGCATAGTCTAAGGCGTCACTCTCATGTTGGACAGGACTGCTGAAGACTGGGCATATTGTGGTTCGATCAGGTCATGTGTACCAAATGGGGTTTTTCCTAAGTGGCTTCCTACTCTCCATGCAAATGCGGGTACACTTCCTATAAATTCAACTTTCCTCATCCCTAACACATAGGGATATAACTCGAACAGGTAGTAAGACACGGTGCTAAAAAAGTTTTTAATAAATTCGTGATAACCTTTGTTACCTATAAAAATCTAAAAATATCAAAAATCACCATGTCTAAAAAACCTTTCAGGTAACAACCCTAAATAAATCTAAATACATTACTTTAGGAAAGGTTATACCACATAAAAAAGTCTTTAATACCCAATCTCATATTATATCACTTGTTACATAAAATACACAGAAGGATGAAAAAGATTCTGAATTAGGGGGCTCCATATAGAAGGGACCTGCACTAATGTTCATTACAGGATTCTTTCAAATTCGAAAATCATCTTTTACCAACTGTAAGCTTGTATGGTGGATGTAATCCGTAATCTTTAAAACAAATGTTAGATAAAATGTTGACATAATATAACTTTAACTTCACAGAGTGTAGAGATGCACCAAATTGTATATATCTGCAAGTAAGTTTGTGGCCAGAAGTATAAATCATGTGTGTATTTATGGTGTTTGTAGTTGAATGATATCATAAGCTAAGTTTGTGGTATTTGATAAATAAAAAAGTATAAATAAACGTTAATGTTATTGATACAGTTTATATGTCAATCAAATATTCCACTTCAATTCCTGAAGATGAAATTAATATAGGGTCATTCTTGTTGGAGACACTGACTAAGATGCACGATCCAACCACTGCACCAATCACGAGAGGTGCTGCAGTGGCGCAAGCATCACGAGTTAGCCAATCACATAACTTTCCCTTACACAGTTCTTTTTCCGTCACCAAACCGACCGCATCGTTTTGTGCTCACGCTAACTTTCTTTTCGTGTTAATTAGCCCACTAAGTGTATTTGTAGATTCTATGTTCGTCTCAGACGTTAATTTTGTGTACTCGACATTAACCTTTGCTAACAGGTTATGGGCCCAGTACTCGTCGCGATAATTATCGTGTGACTAATCGAAGATCGCGAAGCACGTGACTCTAACGGACACTGCGCCATATTTAGTCTAGAAAAACTCGTTAGTACGCTGTGAAAATGAACGCAACCGGCGTAAAGTTCGAAGTTTTAAATAAAGATAATTATTAAACATGGAAGCTACAGATGCGTGCAGTTCTCATAAAGAATGATGCATGGGGCTATGTGAGTGGGACAATCGTGAAGCCGGAAGCGACTGCAGCCGAGCCAGCGATGATTGAAGCCGAACGACGGTGGAGAGAAGCCGACCTGAAGGCACAATCTGACATAGTGCTCGCCATGAACCCGTCAGAAATAAAACAGACTAAGGGCTGCGAAACCTCACGAGCAATCTGGGAAAAATTAGAGGGAATATACCAATCCAAAGGGCCGGCACGGAAGGCCGCTTTGTTGAATAACTTGATGTCCTTGAAACTACAAGATGGCGGCGACATGCATGAACACACTCGGTGTTTTTTTGACATGGTGGATAGGTTGGCAGAACTTGAAGTTGACATTAATCAAGAGCTATTGGCAGTCATGTTTTTGCGCAGCCTACCGGAGAGCTACGAAAACTTTCGTTGCGCCATGTCGTCACGTGACGCATTACCGCCTTTGGAGATGCTTCGAATCAAAGTTACGGAGGAATTCGACGCGCGTAAGGAAACGAGCCGGAACTCAACGCAAAACGCGATGTACGCGGGAAAGTCGGTCGGAAGTAATAGACGAGAAAAGCCCAGATGGGAGAAATTGAACAAAGACTATGGTGCGAAAAAGGACTCTAAAATGAAGTGTTTTAAGTGCAATGCAATCGGACACCGGGCGAAAAACTGTCAGAAGACAAGGAAGTCGAACGAACAATCCGCGAAAAACGTCGAAAGCGTGTGCCTAGCCGCGACGGACACGTCCAATAAAGGTGCACTCAAAATCGCAAACAATGCGGGTCGGGTTAGCTGGTGTTTTGACAGTGGATGCACGTCTCACATGTGTGGGAGTATCGAGTCGTTCGCACAGATCAGTCGGAACTTCGATCACGGAAAGTTAAATCTCGCTAACGGAACCTGCACGGACATCGAAGGAATCGGTACCGTGTCATTCGGGACGAGCGTGAGCGGTAATCAAAAGGTGATCGAATTCAAAGACACATTGTATGTACCAGGCCTACGCGCTAACCTCATTTCGGTCGGTAAAGTTACCGACAGAGGTCACAAAGTGATTTTTAGTGAGGCAAAGGCCGAGATCATCGATCAGGATGACAAGGTGCTGCTTATCGCGAAACGGGAAAACGGGCTATATTATTTCCCAGAGTTGAACGACCAGGAATGCAGGAAAATCTCAGGCCCGGATGACGCCGCTATTACTCCAAAGAAGAATTCCATTGAGGATTGGCATTCTCGCATGGGACATCTTAATGTTAAGTCACTACGTGAGGCTATCAAGATGGGATCGATTCGAGGAATCAACATCGAGGACATCAACAAAGATTTTCAATGTAGTGTTTGTCTCCAGGGGAAGATGTGTCGCGCTCCATTTCCAAGGGCTTCAGAGAGAGAGAGTCTGTACCGGGTGAGCTCATACACTCCGACATTTGTGGTCCAATGCGAGTCGCTTCACACGGAAAGAAGCTCTACTTCGCTACGTTCATAGACGACTCTTCAGGATGGTGTGAGGTGAGATTCATCGAGCAAAAGAACCAAGTGATGGATGAGTTTGATAGTTTCAGGGCACTTGTGAGCACCCAACAGGGAAAGTCGGTTAAGTGCTTACAGTCGGATAACGGACGCGAATATGTCAACAAACAGTTTGACCAACTGCTCCAAAAACACGGCATCTTGAGGCGTTTGACTGCACCTTACAACCCACAGCAAAATGGAGTTGCTGAGAGGAGAAACAGGACACTGATGGAGATGGCACGTTGCCTTTTAATCCAGTCCGGACTGCCACCGACTTTTTGGGCGGAGGCCGTCAACACCGCAAACTTCATACGCAATAGGTCACCAACAAGTAAACTAAAGGGAAGAACCCCGTATGAGGTTTGGTTCGGGAAGCCACCGGACGTGTCCAGCTTTAGGATCTTTGGGAGCGAAGTCTTCGTCATGGACAGAACGCCGGGCAAGGGGAAGCTGGAAGTAAGATCAAAGAAAGGCATCTTCGTAGGTTATAGCTCAGAGTCAAAGGCGTACAGGGTATGGCTACCGGAGCAGAGGAAGATCGAGGTATCCAGAGATGTGATTTTCATGGACAGGACTACGATCCAGTCATCGAAGAGTTGGGAGGACTTCCTCCCGCAGGACAAGTCCCCAAATTTGTCAAGTTCTTCAGTTGATCTTAACGCCACGGAGAGTGAAGATCAACATGTCATGATCAACCTCTCTAATAGTCAAGAATCGCATCATCCAATCGAAGAGCCATTACCAGAGGAACGTTACGACGAGTACGAAGACGCTGAGGGTTTCCAAGGTTTTCCCCCAGAACAACCATTGAACGCTGTAAGAAGAGGTCCAGGAAGGCCGAGGGTACTGCGGACCGGACGTCCCGGAAGACCCCCCAGAGTCTATGCAATGGCGAATCATGTCGTCAAGGATGACTTTGTTTTTATGACTGAAGTTCCAGTTGCTCGAGCAATGACAAGTACGGATTCAACCGAATGGATGTTGGCCATGGCAAATGAAGTGGAGTCAATTCTTGCAAAGGACACATGGGATCTAGTGGACAGGTCAAGAGCGTCAAGGGTGATCGGCAGTCGTTTTGTGCTACGAAATAAGTACGGGGCAAACGGCGTTCTGGAGAAGCGCAAAGCCAGGATAGTGGCGAAGGGATATGCTCAACAGTACGGCAGGGATTTTCACGAGACGTATGCGCCAGTTGCACGACTAGATTCAATACGGTTGGTTGTTGCATTTGCAGCCCAGAACAATATGCACATACGCCAGTATGATGTGGAAACAGCTTATTTAAACGGGAAACTGGATGAGGAGGTATTCATGGAGGTACCAGATCGTTTTGAAGAAGTCCTAGAGCACATAGTGAGCAGTAAAGGACGCAAGGATCAGACCGTCAGCAGGGCGAGAGCCACACTAGACAAGTTAGCAACAGGTAACAGGGTCTGCCATGTAAAGAAGGCTCTGTACGGCCTAAAACAAGCTGGTCGTGCCTGGAACAAGCGTCTAGATAAAGAGTTGCGCACCATGGGCGCGAAACCCACCAATGGGGACCCGTGTGTGTATATAAGGCATTGGAACGAAGAGATCATGATCATCATCATCTACGTCGACGACATCTTGATAATATGTCGTGACCCCGAAGAAACTACCCGTTTCGGGGACAGACTTGGAAAGATGTTTGAGATGAAGGATCTGGGCGATCTGAAGCGCTGTTTGGGGATGGATTTCTCCAGAAACGGCGGTGGGATATTTGTAAGTCAAAAGACGTACATAAAAGACATCCTTCAACGCTTTGGTATGTCGGATTGCAAGCCTGTTTCAACCCCACTAGACGTCGGGACGAAGCTGGCGAAGGGTGAGGTATGGTCAACTTCAGATGGTGAGAGACCCCCATACCGAGAACTAGTTGGTTGCTTGTTGTATTTGTCAGTGGCCACACGCCCGGACATATCTCATGCAGCTAGTGTGTTAAGTCAATTTAACGACTGTTTCAACGGTACTCATTGGAGCGCAGCAAAGAGGGTGCTTCGGTACCTCAAGGGCACTGCTGACCAGGGAATCTCATACAAGCGTGGGGAAGGCTCATTGACAGGCTACGTAGATGCTGACTGGGGAGGATCACTTGACGACCGGCGTTCCTTTACAGGATATGTTTTCGTCATGAATGGAGGTGCGATTGCTTGGGATTCAAGGAAGCAACAGACTGTTGCGCTATCTACCACAGAGGCCGAATACATGGCCCTGAGTGAAGCAGCCAAGGAAGCCGTGCACCTCCAGCGTTTCCTGCTCGAGCTTGGAAAGGAGGAATTTGGACCACTTCAACTGCTCAATGACAATGTTGGGGCACAGAGGCTAGCAACCAATCCTGTCTTCCATGCACGAACCAAACACATTGACATTCGTCACCATTTTGTACGAGAGACTGTTGAGTCGGGTCAACTGGTGCTGGGACACGTGGCATCGGAAGAGATGCCAGCTGATGTATTAACCAAGGCTTTGACGAAATCAAAGCATGGGCACTGTGTTGACCTCCTGGGACTGATAAAGGCACCCGATGAGTCTTCAGTTGTTGTCTCGAGGGGAAGTGTTGGAGACACTGACTAAGATGCACGATCCAACCACTGCACCAATCACGAGAGGCGCTGCAGTGGCGCAAGCATCACGAGTTAGCCAATCACATAACTTTCCCTTACACAGTTCTTTTTCCGTCACTAAACCGACCGCATCGTTTTGTGCTCACGCTAACTTTCTTTTCGTGTTAATTAGCCCACTAAGTGTATTTGTAGATTCTATGTTCGTCTCAGACGTTAATTTTGTGTACTCGACATTAACCTTTGCTAACAATTCTTTATAATAATTATGAATTTTATGGTAATAATAACCTTAGATGGAAGTGTAAAAAGACTACTTTAGAATGTAGACATGAAAATATGTTGGACTTAAAGTGCATTCTGACTATAGATTTAAATAAAAAATATAAGTAATTGTCCCACATTTTTATAAATTCCCATTTAAAGAAAAACCTCCACACTGTTTAACAAATCAATCAGGGTTTGACAAAATATGTCCAGATTTAAAATCAGAGTATTTTAATACATCTATTTCACACGTCTCTGTTTATTTATTTAAAATGTGTGTGCTAACTTTCCAATGATATCAAGGTTATAACTAATTAAATTACTGCCAGTGTGTATACATACCCTTGTGTACAAATAACAAGAGGTCTTAACCACTCCATTACCTCAATAACTAATATTATAGAATGAATCTTTCGCACACAGTTAAATTCAGTGCCATTTTTCTCTTCCCTGCATTCACATTTTTTTCTACTGGGTTTTGATATAATACAGGTTTAGTTATACTTAGCTATCTACTCCATTCTAAGGCCCATCCATATCCATAGACCAGAATTGAAATGTCAATGTCAATCAATCCCCCATTTGTCCTGAACTGCTTGTTATTTATTTGTATCCTGAGAGATTAATCAACTCCTGAGACTAGGTATCTTATTACCAAAAATATTATTAAAACTCCTGAGACTATACTATGAATACAGCCATAAGATTACCCACTATGTTAATCAGTGGCACATTATGTAATCAAGACATAAGCTATTAACATATCTATTAAGATTTTTAATACTTCCTTAATTCCTTTGAACACTTTAATTGTTTATGAAAAAAGGTTTATTTTCCACCAGTTAATTATGATATAATTCATTTAAATTCACTGGCACATAGATTTTTACTTTCTCGCTATCTTAAAGTTAGAGAAAATATAGTGATCGTCAAAAAAATCTAATTCATGATTTTGATGAATCTTGACGTTTCATGAGCCCCTGAATCCAAAAAAGTTATTTTTGACTTTCCGTCTGTCTGTCTCTCCAACTAGAGCCTAAACTATTTTACCGATTGGGCTAAAACTTGGTATCTGGGGCTTTCATAGGGTTACCCCAAGGGGTTTATGGAATTGTATATTTAACCCTATAATTGAGTGTAGTTACTGAAGGGCAAAAAGAAAAAAAGTCGATTTTCTCAAAATCGGCTCTTAACAATTTTGATTAAATTTCATTTCTTAACATTTATAAATATTCCAAACAAAATGACTTCATTCAATATTTCGGCAAAATGACTTTAAGGGTTTAGGTCTGACGCGTAAATGATATTTTTTTATAATATCTCCCAAACTATTTGAGATATGAAATTACTTATTGTTACAAATATGTAGGTCTCTTTATAATAGAAATATGTTATAAGAAGCAAATTTTTATAAACCCAATACTTTCAAGCTATACATAAATCAGGGTGTCCAGCGACCTGGGAAACCTGGAAAACAGGGAATTGTCAGGGAATTTGCTTGGTCAGGGAAAAGTCAGGGAATTTTATTAAATTCCTGGAAATTTCACATTTCGTCTATATAAAACCTCATATTTTGATTCACAATAGTCAAAATAAAACTTTTCTTCCAGTTAATACCTACCTGGAATCACTTTTACAACATTGTCCATGTTGAGCAGACTTATATCACTTCTAAAGGTCAACAAGTGAGTTTTGTGTCTTTCCACCCTTCTGCCACGTGTCTTTAGCCAAAGTTGAGTCATGATTATTCACATGCGCAAAATTTGACTAGGCCTACATTTTAAGTAGAAGGAACTAAGTATGACTCTGTCTTACAACTATTTTAAATCTTTCTTGCTTGAGGCAATCTTTTAATGGCTCAATACAATTTTACTGAAATCTATTTTTAACTTAAAATAGTCCATTTCCCCGAAGGTAGAAATTATTTAATCCCTTTATTGAGTGATACAACTGCAGAATGTATATGTATCTAGAAAAAAAAACATACTATTTAATCTGTGATCTTAAAAAATTATTTTCGTAATATACGTAATATCGATAAATAGTGGTCTTTTGGGAAAAAGTCAATTGGATCTGGAAAACCTGGAAAAGTCAGGGAATTTAAAAATACTGTTTGGCTGGACACCCAGTAAATATTTATATTTTTTAACTTTTCGAACACAAAAGGTAAAAGTATTGCGACCGCAAAAGAAAATATTACGTGAAATGTTAATGGATGTTGACGTATCAAGACCCCCCCAAACCCTAAAAAGTTGTCTTTGCAATAATGTATGTCTGTATGTGTGTTTAAACTTAAGATTAAGAGTAGTTTAAGAAAGGGCATAAAGAGAAAAAATTAATTTTCTCAAAATCGACTTAGATTTTGATTAAAATTCGTATCTAGGTGTTGATTAAGATTATAAATAAACTGGCAATTTTCATTTTACCATTAACTATTTGAGATACTAAATAACTTATCATTGCAAAATTGTATTACTATTAAAAATAAAAAACTTTTATATGAAATATATTTTTATAAATCCAACAGTTTCTGAGATATTGGCAAATATATTGATACAATTGTGTGAGCTTTAGTTGTAAAGAGATACTACTTAAGTTTTAACGCTATAATTTTCCAATACCATAGCGTAATTAAATATAAGTCTCTAAAAGTTTATGTTGTTTTTCCTTATACCTCTTAGGAGAAATATATGTACAACAATTATCTATATCCATTTTATACTCAATAGTCATTATTTACATTTTTTATTGGTCAAAATTTATAAATGAGGGATTTAATAGCAATGCGATGGCATTAAGATTTGCAACACCCAATAAAATTTCAAAAATTTTAACTGGAAGTTGAAATTTTAATATGAAGTGTTGACCCTTGTGGACCTAACATTGATCTTTTTTTATCGATCCAAACATACAAATGAGGACATTAATTCTTTAAAAACAAAATTATAAAATTTAAAACCAGGACTAAAAAAAAAGTTTTATATAAGTATATCGCAATTTATGCTTGGGTTTGCTAGTGTATATTATTTAGTTTCACATATATTACGAGTTTTGAGTAAATATCTCCATTTTCAAGCAATAGAGCGAGAAAGTCCATGCGGAGAACCGTACCATTTATTTATGATAGTTGCAGGCAACCAACCGACAACTGATCCTATCAGACAAGTCTTGCATTGCCCAGCCAAAAGGACCTTTTCAACATATAACACATGTTCCCTCTCCTCCAATGCAATGGTAGCTCTGGTGTGGAAAGCTTCAACTTCATGGAGAGAGGACTTTGCACACCTGGCGTTGTCGGAAGTTCTTTGGGAGTCATTGTTCCAGAGACTTGATTCACTTAAAGTGAATTAATTCATATACGTGTTGTGATAGATTATATCATTTTTAAATACCGCTGGCCTAACAGCCTAAAATACATGCTAGTGATATGAATTTATAACATATCTTTCAGGATTTTGTTATGAAGTGAATAACTCAAACGGATAGTAAAATGTGGTGCAAAAAAAAGTTATGAAAGGCAAACAAGCCCTTGTTCAGAGAGTAAGCAATGTTTATGAGCAGATACAATTATTTTATTTGTAAATAGACAAAAAAAGCAATCAAATTATATTTAAATATTTACACATTTCACAATTTTTTTCAACTTAATCATCTTATTATTGACATTGAAATTTTGGTTTATTTTCGTAATATTATCCACCTGCCAAATCAAATAATAAAAATAGTATTTTGGTACTAATTCAGTATTTAAGGAAAATGTCTCAAAATGCACTCATATTTTGACAAAAATTATACCTAACATCTGGTTTTAATGGTCAAACACTCAAGTCAATACAGGAATACCTTACAGGACTTTTAGTGCACACTAGTATTGTCAACTGTTTCAACACCTTAGCTTAATTGATAGAGTGTCTCTCTACTGGGATAAGGATCCCGGGTTCGATTCCCGGGTTGGCCAAAAAAACTATCATTGGTGAAATGTAGGTTTTCCCTTTCACAGTGATGAATTAATAGCTTAGGACTGGATGTTGTGCCTGTCCTAGTCTTTGAGTTAGATTATAAGGCATGTGAAACTACGACACATAGCAGGCCAGTAGTGAAAAATATATAGCTTTAATAAAATGATGACCTAGGCTACAGGCTTGAAACAGCTATGTATATAAAGTAAAGTATTGTCGACCGAATTTTTTACTTCTAAAAATAACTAGTTAAAACTGGTATTTACAAAATAATTTTGCTGTAATTAGTTTTACATAGTGAGATTGGGATTTAATGATTTAATGAATTTTGGGTTACAACTATATCATTTATATTTCTTCATGTTCATTGTCCCTTAGTACACTTCAAGTGTGTTTTTCATTAACTCATAATTAACTTCAAGCTGGGTCATATTGATTAACAGTGGATGTTAATAATCATGATTTTGCTTCTTTTTTTTTATGCCACATGAATTATTGGACACAGCTATAAAATTTGTTATGGCTCTTTTAATGACAATGATAACACCATTTTTACAACTCTAAGTAATTTTTTGATGCTTACTTAGCCTCATCTCTTCACATTCATGTTTATTCATTAGCTTATATTTCCTTTTCCTTGTCATAAATATATATATATACACATATATACATATGCATGCATATACATATATCTGAATATATATACAGGTTGATCCAAAAGTTGCGCACCCCTGTTTTTCCAAGGATATTTCTTGAAGAATAACTTGGAAAATGAACATGCTGTTTATATGTATGGCAACACTGTAATGTTGGCCGGGTGTTGTGCAGGCTGTGTGATCTTGAGACATACACTAGGTCTAGCAAGTTGAGTTACAGCATTTGAAAGTAAGGTGAATTTTTCACGAGAGGAACAAGTATTCATTTTGGAACATTATTTTAAAACCAACTTGTATACGGAATGTCAACAATCATTGGTGCGTAGTTTTCCAGAATCACGTATGCTGAATAAATCAACAATATGCCAAATTGATGGCACAAAATATAATTTTTTCTTTGGGTTGCGTGACTTTTGGATCATTCTGTATATATGCATACATACATATATGCACACGTATATATATATATATATATATATGAAATAACGAATTAGAAAAAAAATCCAAAATTAATATATTATGATTTGATATTTTATATATATAAGAAAAAATCTAAAATTTATATATTATGATTTGATATCTATATATATATATATCTATATATATATATATATATATATATATCAAATCATAATATATAAATTTTAGTTTTTTTTCTAATTTGATATAACTATACATATAAAATGATATTTTTTTTTAATTCGATATTTCATATTGTGTATTTATCATCTTGTTGCATTATGAAGATGAATGCAAGAATATGGAAATTCAAGATACCTTTTCATGAAGTAAACACTAAAAACCGATTGGTTCAAAAACAGCTCTAAGAATTATTTGAACTCATGTTTATTCATTTACTTATCATAAAACACAAAATAGTACTGCTTAAAATAGCAAGATGGTGGGTGCCCATATTCTTTTATATATGCTACCGGCAAAACCTGAAATAGGGTTTATTGCAATTTGCAGGGCAATTCGTGATGTGCCTACCAGTTTCGGGCAAAGCCCGATTTGCCATTGCAGATCAGGATGGGGCCGGGCAAATCAAGAGTCGCTTATTTCTGCATACTTTTATATCAGGAATGGGTGTATTATAATGCAGTATTATTATGGGAATATAATATTATATTACACACTATCTTTATTTATAAAGAAATTATGCTATTATTTTTTTATAATAAACTATTGATATTTTTTTATATTCCATTTACAGACTTATTCCTCGCTTCGTAAACCTTATATAAGTGTTTTTTATTCACTTTGAACACGTCAGTATCGGAAATGTTCGTTACATGTCCCTATTATTTTATGATTTGTGTTAGAGTGAGTCAGTGCTTAGGAAAGGCAAGAAGTCAGTATCCAATTACAACGGCTTAGGAAAAGGCGGGAATTCAGAATCCAATAACAACAGCTTACGAAAAGGCGGGAATTCAGAATTCAATTACAATGGCTTACAAAAAGGCGGGAATTCAAAATCCAATCACCACGGCTTACGAAAAGGCGGGAGGTCAGAATCCAATCACCAGTCCCTTCAACCAAGCTGTCTCAAGGTCCCATGCTGGGCTACTCTCGCACAGGATGTGCGCGTCATTGTTAGTCCAGCTCTCGACAGTGTTATAAGTAGTAATGAGTGTGTAACTGTTACTTATGGCATCAGTTTCTGATAGACGTGTTAGTGATATGAAATAACTGTTTTACACGCAATTAGCTGAAATGAACAAAAGTGATTCCAATGATTTTCTCAAGGAAGAAAATTATTATGAACTAGTGAGTGATGTGGAAGTGGTAAAGTAGACTACAAAGAAGTCATGCAAGGAATCACAGGAGAGTAAAATGGTATGATTTTTTAACAATAAATGAATTGTCACAACTAAAAACACTAAAGGTGAAATAATCAACTATGTCCATGAGAATAAAATTGATAAATTACATTCAGTTCATTTAAATACTGCTCATGGAGGCCGAAATCGAATGGAAAATAGTCTAAAATCAATACATAAAAATATATCTAAGAGATATCATAATTATATATTTAAATCTTTGTTTATCAAGATCATCTCAGTGCATTTCTGTGTCTATATATTTTAAAAACTAAAACTGCAGCTGAAGTTGCTTATAATTTAGTTGATGTATTTTGTTTCTTCGGAGCTTCAAGTGGGTTGCAGTCTGACAATGGTCGTGAGTTTTCTAATCAGGTGATAAATGAACTAAAAACATGTGGGAAGGGTTGACAATCATCCATGGTAAACCTCGTCATTCCCAAAGTCAAGGAAGTGTTGATCGTATGAACCAGGATGTAGAAAATATTATATTTACTTGGATGGAATAGAATAATTCAAAGCAGTGGAGTGAAAGACTGGGATTTTGTAAATTCCGAAAAAAAAACCAGTTCATTACATTGTGGAATACAGCAAACGCAGTTCGAAGCAATGTTTGGACGTAAAGCTTATATTGGCTTAACCTCATCTGTGCTACCAAATAATGTCCTGAATAGCTTAGTTTCAGAAGAAGACCTCCAATATGCACTAATTACCGTACACACAGAAATTAACCAAAGTGATAATTCAGCCGAACAAAATGATAAAGTTATAAAATCTAGTCAGGTTATTACTACAAATTTAATTCCAGTAGAAAATGAACAAAAAATATGTTATCTGTGAGCTACACTATAAAGATAGTAATATGTGTATCACATGTTTTCAATCAGTTCATGATACGTGTGCAGTAAGAGAAGACAGCAAATTGTATTGTATAAGATGTCATAATAAGAAACGACAAGGAAAATTAAAGACCAAAGCTCTTGAGGGCTTGGAAAAAACAGGCAAAGAAAATGAAATTATCAAGTGAAAAGGCGTTTCCAAAACTGGTTATTGGAACAACAGTGAAAATTCCAATTACTAGCATAGATAGATGTAAATTCAATGCAAAGAATATTCTGGGGCTGGTTTTAAAAGTGACTGATAACAATTATTATAAATTAGGTACTTTAAATGGTACGTACAATCAGCTGTCTTTTCTCAAGAAATCAAATAAATAATTGTTCATAATTTCCATTTGTATATATTTCATTTTTAACATTACACATTTTTATCATTTGTAATTTGCTAGCTCTATTACATAAATATAATTATTTTATTTCATATGATTTTAATTTACTAATTTGAACACTTTTTTTTACAGAAGAAACGTTTAATTCAGTAGTTTCTTAATGGTTTGGTAAACTTTGTATGTGTTTTTTAACTAAGTGTAATTCATCTCTTCCGTGCACCAACAAATGAACTGTCAGTCTGTCTATGTGTTTCAATAATTTTAGTTTTTAATTGAATTTATGATTATCACCAAGCATTTTTTATCACTTTTAATTTGTTAGCTCTATTACATAAATGTAATTATTTTATTTCATATGATTTTAATTTACAAAGTTGAACATCTTTCTTACAGAAGATATATTTAATTCTGTAGTTTCTTAGTTCTTCAAATTAATCTAATTAAATTGTTATGTTTTATCAATACTTTTTTATTTGCATTATTCTTTACATTGTTAGTCGTGATTTGCCCATAGACGATCTGTCAGATCTCTGTTTGACCATGCACATTCTGAAATACCAAGATAAATTTGGTTTTGCCCATAACAACTACATAGTTCTAGTGGATAAACAATACTGCTGATTATCTTCAAATGTTGTTTTTTCAAACCTTCTTATCTTATGTATATTTAAGAATAAATTATAGAAAAAGAAAATTTATAGGAGGTTCATCATAAACAGAAAGCTTTGAATATCTTTAGGGACCTGGAGGAAATGTCATATAGGCTTGTTTGGGTTGATTCTAAACATGAAACTTTTACTGCTAAAAAGTTTAAAATAGGTAGGCTATGTCTTACTCCTTCATTTAAAAACACAGCTTTTCTTATTAAATGTGAAAGTAAGACTATTTGATTAAAGAAATAATGAAAATGTGTTGAGACGTTGAATGTATTTCTGTATAAACACACATTTTTCAATTTATAGTTCATTCACATGCTTAATGGGACAGTGTGAAATCGCTTAATAGCTTAGGCACGATTCTTTCATACTGGACTGGGGATGATATTTAAATCTTCAAAACATACTGAAACTTTGTTCTGCTGAATAAGCTGTAATGAGAACACTATAAAATAATTTCAAGGCTTAACCACTTCTGTTTGTGTTGACAAACGACATCTTCAATCAGAAAATGTTTTAGTTCACACACGTTGAAGACTTATTTTCCTTGTTTTGCAAATGTCACCAGCCATCATTGGATGAAACCTTTATTATTCATACCAGTCACACATAAAAGTAATTTCAAACAAAGGTCCTAAACTAATTGAATGCATTGACTCATGACTCCATAGTTAAAAATGTAACTACCTCTGCATCAACCTCTCTGAGATTAGAAAACACCGTTGAAATATTTTTAAGTTTTTCCATAAAGTGTATAATGTTTCATTAATCATTTTAAATAAGACTTTTCTGTAGTAGGCTTATATTTCTGGTGTCTCAAATACATGTAAAAGCATCGAGGTTTTCTTTGCAGGCATGGATTGTAGGCTTTTTAAAATCTAAAGCCTCTGCTTTAATTCCAAAAACCAACTTATCTTCTGATTTATTCCACAGGACCTAAAACAACATAACCTTTCCAAATTCTTCTACCAGCCCTCTATTTCCAATATGAAAACCTAATCTATATTAGAGGAGGGTGTAGGGCACATAGCATTGCAATATGCTGTGGTCATCTGGGATTGGCAAAAGATCAATACGGTATTGAGAGAATGGGTAAATAGCATAAACTAACAATTAATATATTTTAAAATGACACTGTACTGGCCATCAATACTGGGGGAGGGAGGTTGGCTAATATAACTCTTACACCGATACACTTTACCTACAGAAACAAACACAAAAAGCTTTTAATTATTATTATTATTATTATTATCACTGTGTCTTACTACCCGTTCGGTTTATACGCATTTTAATTATTTAACAGATCCAAAAAATTTGATTACATTTTACTTGTTTATATATTATGATACAAATATATAACAAGATGTTCATATTTTGTTTGTACAAAAAAAAACAGGTTGTTCATGAGGGGCAATGCTTTAATTCATGAATTAGTTAGGATATATTTTTTGATATTTATAAATGGTTTATCACAGAAACGACCACATATTATAACAGATAGATATTAAATCATTTATTTCCAATCACCCAATTTCAATCAGTCGTTACAGCATTTATTTCACATAGAAGAATGTTGAATTTCAATTACCCCTGCGCCAACATTTTTACCAAACAAAATTTTACTGACTTGCTAGATTTTATTGAAGAAAAGAAGACTTTTATCAGCAACAGGATAACATGAGGAAATTTCTTTCCTTAGCACATATCTCATCTCTCAATCTTTATATTTCAACATACAGTTACCTGAGGCTTTTGCATGGAATTAGTTAATTTTCTAATTACCTTATCATTAAAGGAGTATTATGTTTGGCACCTAAGCTTATACTTATTGCAAACTTTAAATCATTCTTAGCCTGTCTGATTTGTGCCTCTTGAAAAATAAATATTTTACTTGTATTCAAACAAAACTCCCTCAACAGATGTATAAACAACATCTCATGTTTAATGCCCCTAATATTATGCATAAGGCTGAGGCTCTTTGCTTGCCTAAAACTGTTTTTTTAATCATAGCCTTAGGATTGATGGTTCTTTAAATACTTAGAAAGATTTTCCCCACTTTATTTACCTTATTTTTTATTTTATTTTTTTATTTAAATATACATATACATTACATGAACGACTAAATGTATGATCACACAGAGCAGAGATTGAGGACAATATTTTAGAGATTACTGCAATCAACATTTTATTTGACATGGCCTATGAGTTTAAACAGTTAGGAACAATTTTAACCAGCAATAATGATATTAAGAGTGGAAATTAGTAAAATAATACAGCCAGGAAATTAATGCTGTTACATTATCATTAAGTCTTTTTACCTCTCGCCTGCTGCAAAGGAATGTAAAACTAAGAATATACAAAACAATAGTTTTACCGATTGTACTCTCTGGTTGTGAAACACGGTCTCTTACCTTACATGATAAAAACAAATTTAGTATGTTTGAAAATAAGGTGCTTAGGAAGATATTTGGCCCAAAAGAGGTATGAGGCAACTGGGGAGTAGAGTGGGTTACATACTCTGCACTCATTACAATACATTGTTAGGATAATAAAGTCTCCCAGATAAGGATGAGCTTGACATGTAGCGAGAATGGAAGAATATAGAACCTTGTTCAGAGAACTGAATGACAAACCCAATGAGAAGAGACGATTATGAAGACCTAGACACAGATGGCAGGATAATATTAGAATGGACCTAAAAGAGATAGGGTGTAATGAGGACTGGATAGCGCTAGCTCAAGATAGGGATAAGGTGTAATGGAGGACTGGATAAAACTAGCTCTAGATAGGGATTGGTGGCATACATTTGTAGCTATGGCAATGAAATTATGAGTTGCTTATGCCATAAAGTAATAAATATATAGTAATATTTTATGCCAATAAAATAGTTCATAATTATTTTGACTAAAGTTATTTAAAACCATATACTTTGTCAAAAGCATAAAGTAAGGGTAAATTAATGATACTAGCTTTGTCAGCTCACACAAACTGTTGCAATAACTTGTTGACAGTCTTAACCAACAATCAATACCACACAAAAAATGTAGCACTCTAAACTAATTGTTAAATCACTAATTAGATTTTGTCCACAAAGTAACTAAACTCAACAGTAAACTTCATCAGTGGGTGCATGGTCTAATGCACCACTCATGTTGCACTAGATTTCTGATCATGGGGATGGGTTTGAATCCTCGTTGGGTGTACCGAGGGTAGCTTTTCCTAAATTGTTTCCAAGTATTTGTCTGCGTGATCACAGATCCATTTATCTCTAAAATTCCATCATCTTTATTCCTAATCCATTAACATACTTATTGTATGGGTATAATATATCCTTAATGCATACCTACTACGTCTCGGTGCAAAAAGAAAGAAGCATACTATTGTAACTTCCCTGGAGATCCTCAGTGTTGATAAGCCAAAGTTTGAGACCAGTAACTTGGTCAAATAGGTTATTAATGTGTTCAAATTAGTTTAAAAATAGAAATGATCTTATATTTTAAATATATCAATTTACTTTAACTTTGCTAGCACCGATTCACAAATAATTTATACCGTACATTATTAAAATATTGGTGAAGTGTAGATATTCTCGAAACCCTTTAATAAGGTCTCACTAGGGTTAAGCCAATATATAAAAATAGTAAATCAAGGCTTTTGTTACTTGGAGCATTAGAATGGTACTACTTAAGGTTTCAGACCATATTAGTACTTGCCATTTGATGTCTAGCATTAAATTGTTGCAAACTCTATTCAATCTGTATAAAAGTGGCCATAACAGAGTGATAGAAAAGCATTAGTCTGCCATATAGTTGAACGATGAGACGTGCTTGAGTCCTCAATCTTTGACCCATGTAGTTCCATTCATTGGTCACCATTAATGGGAAGGTCAAATTTCAAATTCCCACCCCATTTTAATTTTTTAATGCTATTCTTTAAGTTACACCACCACTTATAACAAATTGTTAATAGCCTTTGTGCTAAACAGGTAAAACATAATGCAAGTAGTTCATACAAACTTTAAAATATGATAAGTATATTCAAGGAAGCATGTGGTTCCCTAGGTATTTACCAATAACAGGGAACCCTTTTATCAATTTGGGTAGTAACAGTTTGGTAGAAGTTTGTGCGAGTTTTCATTGTAGACCATTTAAATCAATATACCATTACTCAAGGTAAATTAATTAATCTGCACATACAAAATACTACTTTTATTTAGTATATTTTTAATATGCATATTTTTTACTAATGATATACTTGTGCACTAAGGACATAATGTTAACTTCAAACATGGGCCTAACACAACAAGCTAGGAAAAAACATATATAGTCCGTTCACCGTAGGAATTGTTTTCTGAAAGGCCTTTTCCCCTACCAGAAATCTATTATATAGTAGGATATTGGTAGAAAAAAAGACCTTTCAGAGAGTAATTCCTACCGTGAATGGAATATACACACAATTGTTTATATTAAACATTGGATTAAAAAGAGAAAGAAAATCTTAAGTAATGTTTATAAGTTGCTTGCTTATTTGATAGCAGTCATTCCTTAAAACCCTTAAATTCAGAAATGTTTTGTTTTAGGTGTTCTTTTTCTACTCATATTTTGAGAAAAAGAGAGTGCTTGACTAACAGCAGTGGCCAAGCATGATAATTTTTGGGTAGGCTGAGTCATGAAAACTCATGAAGGTGCACACTTAACGATGTCAAAAATGGAATTTTTTATGAAGTTGTATAATAAAGTACTTTCAGACTACTACTATTACTACTACCACAACCACAACCACTAATAATAATAATAATAATAATAATAAATTTTTTGTTATACCTTCTGTGAAATATCTAATTTTGGTCTGGTTACTTTTACTTTTGAATGCGCTTTTCATTCAAAAGACAAAGCCTCAGTAGAATTACTTAACTAAAAGCCAACTGAATCAGAAGAGTAATTGTTGATGTCTACAACCTCTCCTATGGTACATACACTAAATCCTAAAACTTTACAGATACATATTATGATATGAAATTTAAAACAACTCAATAAGCTAATAAAATTCAAGTCAAAATCACAAAATTAAACTAATATACACTGGTTTAATCCTTTAAAAAACACCCTGTATGGTCAGAATGAAACATTCACAAGTCTGGGATAGCCAGCTTAATGGTCGCATTCAGTGGCTTAAATGAAAAGTTGTGTGCACATTACCCCTCTACCTCCCTGCAGGCTTGATTTACCAAGTGCGTTAGGTGGAAACGTATCAGCTTGTCTTATCAAAAGGAACTGACATATTCAATTTGCGCACTTGCTAACATTGTTTGCTTTAAAAACTACACTTGAAAAAATGGCCATTAAAATTTCAATCCTAAATCTGTTTTATGTAAAGGGATGTTTTCTCTTCTTTTTCAAAACCTTTTGGGATAGGTGAGCTTATCCTGCATACCCTGACACCTCGCTACTGACTAACAGAATGTGGTTTCAAAATCACACTGGCTGGAGCCAACTTCAAAAATATTCAGATGGGAAAGACTCCACTAGGTTAAGTGTGAATAGAGTTTAGTGTCCATCTTGATCAAGTTTTAATTGTTATATGGTTTTCGAGAGAATTAGTCCCATTACATAAAACAATGAGAAAATGCACCTACCCTCTATTGTTGTGATTGTAAAATCATAGGAGATATAACATTTGGGAAAGAAACTTGGAAAGTTGTTACGAATCAGAATTTTCATTTTACATTTTTTATTTAAAATTGAATTCAGATTCTTGAAAAAAAAATTATGAACATAAGAGAATAGAGAGAAATAAAACAGAATAG
>CABEEJ010000954.1:70875-89210 GCA_901482245.1 Timema douglasi | reverse complement strand
AAAAAAAAACAAAAAAAACAACAACATGGATTTGTCATAATATTTAAATATTCAGGTAAGTGTTAAATTATTGGTATGGAGTCAAGTTTTTCCTATGAATATTTTGGGGCTGAACCCCTAGCAGTATTAGAGCTCTAAAACAAATTCTAATTAAAATTGATGAGACAGCTTTTTATCGATATTTGCTATTTTTTTAAATCTTCAAAAATTGAATATTCTTAAAGATTCAAGCATCCCATCCTTATTTAAAACTTATAGTAAATTAGTGATAGAGCATCTTTCTCAGTGATGATTAGACAGCTATATTCCCTAGATCCATAATCATCGTTAAACCTGGTGCAGGGCCTCGCTAAGGCCCATTCTAACTTAATTTCAAATGTAAAATGCTAATGATAATATTAATACTTTTATTTTATCTAGCTAAAAAAACCTATTTTATTTTGTGTCATAGAAAGAATAATTTGTGAAATGACTCAATATATATATATTTTTTTTATTAGCACCGCATCTTACTACCCGTTCGGGTTATACGCACTTACGCTAATGTGTAATGGTAGGGTGATTGTGAGATGAAATGGAGGACCTACAGTTTAACGTGGAATCCGAACCACGGTGGAGGCCTGGCATTCCCCACATTCACAAGATGTCTTGTCAGAGGTGAAGGAAGGGTTTGGTAATCAGATAAATCTTTGCCGGGACCGAGGATTGAACCCCAGCCGCCAGCATAGAAGTCTGACACCTTACCCCTAGACCGGACTCAATATAAATAAGTTTTTAATTTTTTTTAGTGCCATGTCTTACTAACATAGGTAGTTGGTAAATGGTAATAGGTACAATGGTTATACACCTATGTACTAATTACACTAATGGTTTAGAGATTAGAAAGGTTTAATTGAGAGGAAGTGCACCCATATTTGCATGGAAAGGGTGGAAAACCATTTACGAAAAAAAAAAAACACTCAGTGCACCCGACCGGGATCTCCTAGTCTTCTGCATTCTAGTCCAACATGAGAATAGCATGTAATACCACGTGGCCACCAAAGCGGGTGTATTTGTATTACTCCTGGTCATATTGCCACTGTAAGTGATTAGGAATCCATTTCATATCTCATATTAACAGAGAAATTAGATACATGATTATACCCGAACAAAAAACTTAAGAGTGGTTTTTTGCTTTCTTCATCTAACAACATCAAAATTGGGATTGCGAATCACCTGAACAGGTAGCTTTGAATAAAAGAAAAAATAATTATCGGTTAGTAGATTTTAACATTTTTAAATAATTATTTTTCAATATTGGTGATTTTTTTAATATGGTAAACTTTTTTAATGGTTTTAATTTCACGGTTTTAAAATAAAAATAAAAAACATGGTGTGATTTTAGTTAGAGCTGTATTATCCACCTAAGTTGGAAGATATCTGTGGGGGTATATAGGCTTATAAGATGCACAACATTGAAATTATGTGTTAACTTCAAAGGTAAGATGGAAAGTCATGTTCTATCATTAACATTTAACAGTAAGCCAAGGTAAAGCTAAGTTAGGTGTCTGAAAACTATGTGGAGGCATGTTTGCTTGTATTTCATTATGGACCTTTATATTTGGACATGAATATCCTGTTGGGGACTATAAACATAATCTGCAATTACAACTAAATTTTTTTGATATAAATACAATCATGCATATGACATGCTTCAAAATCATTTGATAATTTAGAAATAAATGTAAAAATATTTTAACTGCTTATGATGGGATGGAAGGGGAAGCGAGAAAAAGCCAGTGTTTTTGCAGTTTTTATCACATAACTTTTTTTTGCCAAAATAAATAAAATATTGCTCCAGTACAAACATCGAGTTAACTTTCTTCTCATGGTGATAACAACAGTTGTTAAATATCTGTCATGAGCATGGTGGCATTATCTAACAAACTTTTTAAATGAAGATAAAAAATTGTCATTAAATTCCAGAACAACCTTGACAGATATTCAGGAAATGTTGATATCAACATGTGAAGAAAAATATTAAATTCTATGTTTGTACTGGAGCAATATATTTATTTTGACCAAAAAAAGTTTTGCCATAAAAACTGAAAAAATACTGGCTTTTTCTTACGTCCACTTCCATCCCACCTTAAGTACACAATTGGATGCATTTTTAAATTTGGAAAATGGTAATGAATACAACAAGTGGTTGTTTAATATGTAATTACAACTTGTGAATGTGAGGAATGGCAGGTCTCCATCGTGGTTCGAATTCCACGTTAGACTGTAGGTCCTCCAGTTCATCTCATAATCACCCTACCATTACACATTAGCGTAAGTGTGTATAACCCGAATGGGTAGTAAGAAGCGTTGCTAATAATAATAATAATAAGTAATTCTGACAAAAGGGGTATCTTATTTGAAAAGTGATAAATACTCAAATTTGGCTTAAATAACAATTCTTATAACTAGTTATACTAATATATAAAAACAAGTAAACCTAATTCTCATTAAGTCTCTTAGATAAGATACATTTACTTTTATTCAGATCCAAACTCAGAATATTTTTAATGGTCTAGATATATTTCTTTATCTATAACACAAAGGTATTTTCACTTTGATGCAAACTGTGTTTATTATGTCAGTTTTGAAGATTTCTTAGTTTCTCATATTCATTATGAATAATGTTTTTAAAAAGGTTTGAATTTGTTTCTAGTGTAAGCATATCTTATGCTGATTTGGGTATTATTATTATTGATGTGATTGTTTTGACTTCAATAACGCTTTATACATTTTGGGAACAAGTGATTTAAAGCAATGTGGATGTTTGAATGCGTCGTATACATTTTAAAAACAAAACTCTCACCTTGAAATTCAAAAGTAAACACTACACTAGAAAAGTTATCCTAAAATTTTCAATTATTAAAAGGTAAATAGAGGCTTATATATGATACATCAAATGACCTACCCTTCCTCCAGTTAGAAAAAGAAAATCACTGTGTGACATTGTGTTGATGTTTCCTATATCTCCAAAAATAGTCATTTTTTACTTATGCAAAAATATTAAATACTGACCCAAGACCTAGTTACTTTAAATCTTTGAATTTTAAATTTTAATTGTCGGCTTAATTGCATAAAACATATTTTAAAGTGTGTTTATATAATATTATACTACAGATTAATTTTGTTACTTACAAATATTTACACTTCAAGAAAAAATTATTTCCAACATGAATAGTCAAGAGATTCAAGCAATATTAGTTTTGTTTAAATATGTGACAATAAAAAGTGATGTGACTTCACATAATACTATGTGAATAAAAAGTGCTTATTTTACAATTGGTGGTTTAATGGTTTAAGGTATATACTTAATATGACAAAGTATAATATCAAAAAATTATTCACTCTTTTGAAAATGCAATTAAAACTAAAACTCAAGATAGATACTTTGATGTAATTTATCAGGAGTTAAAACTAAATTTCTAGCAATAATGTACTAATTTTTCTTATAGGGAGGTAAAACAATATTATATTCAAAACTTTCCCTCAAAGAAAAAAAGTTCACACTTATTTTAAAACTGTACTATACAGTTGAAAAGATAGTGAAGGAGGAGGGAGTTTAGGAATAACTTAAACAAAAGAGGGAAGGGGCCTATGCAATTTACGGATTACACTTTACTGTACATTAATGCCACTGGATAATAGAACCAATGTTAACTGTCAGCTGTATTCCTCTTTCCCCTATTAAAATGTTTAAAAATGAAAAATGTAAGAATCCAATGCACAAAGGTGACATCTTTTTCCTTTCTTCGGTCTTCCATAGTAGAAGCAGTCACATACACATTTAAACACAAATAAAGTAATTTTTTGCCATTGTTGCCTTTATCAAACTCAAAGAGAGAGGTAAGGTGGTGGGTGTTACACTTCACTCAAACACTGGATTATTCCATTTTGAATTAAGATAAAGGAACTGTTAGAAAAACAATGTACCAACTGTTTTTGGGAGTAAAGATAAATTTCTCAAAGCTTGGCTATGGTTAGTATTGTATAAAGTTTTTATTTTTTGGCAATTGTAATGACCAGGAATTTTGTATTCCAATTGCTAAACAAATAACTTGAGATATCAACTACAGTGCAACTCATGTGATGCAGAATATATAGGCCTTACTAGAGGTTCTCTCAGACAGCAAATGAACAATCATCGTTTTGACACAAACCACAAAGAAACAGACAAGCCTGTACCCATCCATTATGGTACCCACAACCAGGACTTTCAAACCTGCTATACCATCAAAATATTAGGAGTATTTCCCAAACAGTGCAACAGCTCTCAACTCGGACAGTGGGAACTGACCCACCAATGGATTACCAAATTAATTTTACCACCAGGCCTCAGAAAGAAACTAAGATTAACCTTTTCAGTTATTTAATTCTAACCATAGTTAAGCTATGAGAAATTTATCTTTATTACCAAAAACAGTTGGCACAGTGTTTTTCTAACAGTTTCTTTTTTTAAATTCAAAATGGAGTAATCCATTGTTTGTGTGAAATGTATTCCCTCCTCCCTCTTTGGGTTTGATAAAGGCAACAATGCTGAAATATTACTCTATGTTTAAATGTGTGTCTGACTGCTTCTACTATAGAACACACAAGAAAGGAAGAAGATGTCACCTTTGTGAATTTGATTAGTACCACAATTTTCCTCTTTCCCAAAGTGGGCTTTCTTCATCAAATTTACTCTTATTAGTTTACTTTTCCTTTATTTTTATCAATTTCCATTATTATAAAATTTCCCCTATTAAAGAAAGACTTCGTTTGTCACTTATTTTCTACCCATACCTGTTTCCAATACCTTCTATGTATAGTAGAATTTTTAAATAATTATTTTCTTTTACATTACTTTTCTATAATATCATTTACCTTATCCCTATCAAGACAATTTTGCTAATTAAAAGCCTTTTTGCCAAACTCCAAATTTCCATTATTTGTTTTTTCAGTTCCAATTTCTTTCTTTTTGTTTTCCTGTTGTGTATATTATCAGTTTATCACCAAACATACACTTTAAAATGGTTTTATTTAACTGTGTGGATAGCCACAGCTAGCTATGTCATGGTTCCGATTTGATCAAAATCATGGCTAGATGCACATAGATGGCGGTTTACCATGATTTGGTTTCTTATCTTAAACTAACAAATGGCGAATTCCTTATATAACTATCAACATACCCTTATTGTTAAGGTCATGAACTTGGCTTCAAACTCATCTTTGGCTTTCCATTGACTGGATGATTAGTGTTCAAATCCCTAGAGAATGTATGAAAAGGATTTTTCCTAAATGTTTTCTCACACCCCTTACAGAAAGGAAGGTAAATTTCTTCTAAATTCCACCTTCTTTATCCTAAGTTCATTATTATAGTTAATTACAGATAATCTGAATGGGGAAGAATACAGGTTGAAAACATACCCTACCCTAAGTATACTGTATACATACACCTCTTTAGATTGAGTTATTAAAAACCATTGTGCTAAACATATCAATTGACGTATAAACCTGTAAAAATTACTGCATTTAACACAATTAAAATGTAGGTTGTGGCAGTAAATTACATTTCCTCAACCAGTTTCAAATAAAAAATTGGCTGAATCTGCAAATTTTGTTTTCACTATATCTAAGAGTGTCTTTGTATGTAAATTTAATTCTTTCTTTCATAATTCCACTAAAGTAAACCATAATAATGATTAGGAATGCACATTATAGTGAAACATTTTTTTTAATACTGAAAATCCTTACATTCAACTTCGACAGACAAAATTTAAACAGAACATTATGATAATGTAATTTGTTTTTTGGTTAGCAGCTAACAAAATTAATCAATTAAATTGTTATTTTATTTTAAACTAACTTAGTAGAATGATTAACATGCTATTTTTCAAAAACTAGCCCAAATTAGTTGACATGCATGTCATGTAAAATGTGCAATTATATTTGTTGCTGTCATATGTAGTATTTTAAGTGTGGTGAAGCAGACTTTTTGCATCTCAATAAGCTCCTCCTCAATAGTTGAATGCCTTCTGTTGCATACAGACTAAGATGTAAATCAGGCTGGTCGGCAATTTAAATAAACTGTGATGGTGTCACTTGTAACATATTAGCATGTTTTATCACCTCAAATTTAATATAAAGTAGTCTGCTGTGAACATTTTATTCAATTATAGTTGTCTATATAAGCAAATCACCATAAATAATAAACAGCTTTATTTTGTAAAATTTCAAGACTGCCAGGAGTTATTATTTCATGAAATATTAGTTTGATTACTGCCTTTATTTTGAGAGGGAAAAGGGACCACCAGAGAAAAGATCCATCTCGGGGAGCCACGTAAGGTGGTCAGATTCACTTAATTTTACTGATGGGAAATAACTCTATAAATATTTCACAAGTCACATTTAGTCCAACACTAATTTATTAAAATATCATTACGTATAGGCAATATATTCCTTGCTTACAAAATTGAACAGGCTGTAACAATTGATGTAAACATGGAAAAATAGATAATCAGAAAGATGACTAGAAATGTCACTGCCATGACAATGAGTATAATAATGTCTAAAAATTGTAGATTAACTTTTACAGTAAATTGATTCAGGTCAGGCATTGAGAGACAGAGAGAAACGTGAAAGAAAAAAAATGGTATACATAGCCTAGGCTATTATCTAAATTAGATGTTCCCCTGACTTTTCAATTTATTTTGAATTGGAGACATTTCACACCAAGGATACCTTGCTCCACAATAGCCTTAGTCTAGTCGCCTTAAAAGAAATGTTTACAATTAACAACGACACTGTTACAAGTTTACACACCAATCAATAGAAAAACAAACACTTTACCATTGCAAACAAATTCTTATAAAAGAAACATCAACAGAGCCTTTTCAACATTAATCTTATAATAATTCATTTTTCTCTTATTACTAGTTCTTTATAATAATATTTTGCTAAGGATTTAAGTTGTTCTTTGGGTTACAATTTACATTTTATTCAAGGAACATAGGTCAACAGACTTATTTTCAGAGATTCCATTATTGTCGTTTATTTCAGGGAATGGGGGGGAAAACTACTTGCTTAGTTGATAACTGAATTAAGCCAAAAAGGTGCTGAAATGGAAATCTCCAGATAGCATATTTATACATTAAACCTCACATCCATACCTTTGCCCATTCTTTGACTAAACCCAGTACAATAGCCATTATAAACCCCATGCTTATTTTTTTATGATATGAAGGGCAAAAATCTACAACTATTATCGACACAACACACAAATTGTAATTTATAAATGCACCTTTCTGATGATCTGTTTGAAGTATTAATTTTTCTAGATGAAAAAGTACAAATATAACAATGAAACTAGTGTTAGGAGTTGTACATAGCACAAATTTTCCTCGCACAAGGAGAGCCAAAATTTCATTTTAACAAACCAACGAGCATAATGGGCCAACATTTCCATTGCTTTGCCTTTCACACCACAGCATAAAACAAAGTATGATGGGTGTTAGTATATCATGACTCAAGTCACAAGAGATCCTTGGGATGAAATGACTACGGCACAGCAGAATACAATGCACAGTACTTGAAACAAAACCTTTACATAGTATAAATACTAAAAAAAGGAAATACTTAAATTGACTAGTTTGTTACACATAACAATAAATACAATAAATTAAATGGGATAGAATTTGGCCATTCTAGTTAGCAATCTTTCCAGCTCTTCTTATAAACTTTCAAACACAAATTTCCTTGCATCGTCCTCAAATTTGGAAGTTTCCTTGTCCTGGAACTCAAAAGATAACCAAAGTCCAACCCATTATCCAGTGTTATAATAAGTTATACAATAAATTACAGCAAAACACAAAGACAACTAAGGTAAATGCTAGCTCTAGCTCTAGTGCTGATTCTGCACCACTTCCTTACATTTTTCCTTAATTTTATTTGCACTTCACAGTCACTTGCCTTTCACTTAGTTTCACATTTTGACTCCACTCTTGGCTGTATGGCTAAGTTTCTCAAACTAGAAATATGGCTGGTACCCAACACTCAAAACGATCCTCAACTACCCATATAAACCTACAACTAGATGAAAAATCATTTTTAAGTAGTGAATCATTTCATTGGATAAATACAACCCATCAAATACATACACCTAAATGCAATGTGACACTAGACAGAAGCAATGAAGACATGCACTGCAAGATAGAAGCAGTAGCAGCATGGCAACTTCTAACTGTTAGTCCAACAGTGATGTAACGTTTAGCATAGAGAAAATACAGTACTTAACAGACCAAACTCACTTATTATTTCAAAATGTCCTTGTGCTCCAAGCATTACCGATCAGCCCATGGTACTCATTATCATATGCAAGGAGAAAAAGGACTACAACTATTAGTTTGGGTGAAGTGGGGTGGAAGGGTGGGGAATATGTAACCAGAATGGCCGCTCAGCAACGAAGTAACAAATACTTGAGAAAATATTAAAATGAGATTCACAAAATTTTAATTTGTTACTTCAGTGAGCAGGGAATAAATCTAACAAACCGATGCAATATTTTGTGATCTGATAGTAAACCTGATGCTCAGGTTATAAAAAGGTTTCTTATCAGGCCAGTTTTCTGTGCATCTCTATATTCATTACTCCATCTAAAGCTACACTTTAAGAACTTTGTTAAGTTATTGCATCATTTACATATTTGAGGTACTGTATGACAGAAACCCCCTGTCTCATCTATAAAAGTTTATGGAATGCTTAGTCACAAAGTTTTTTTTTCTACACTGGAATATAAGCTTCCAGTGTTGGAAAATCAAGATGCATCATACAGTATGAGTCTGGCCCTCATAAATAAAGTTTTACAACCTAGAGCTACACGACACAAAGATTAATACAAGTTCTAGAAAAATTACAAGAGCCTTCAAATGCAGTCCACTGTTTGCAGTCACAGTTATAGGAGAGTTATATAACTTTATATTGTTCTACTTTATCAATAAATATATAAAGCTTCTATTTTATTTATTATGTACTTTGTATTAGGCCAGTAAAGGAGTGAGTCGTTTTTAAATATTTGCTTCATATTGTAACTTGCCTTGAGCTTATCATTAATAAACTCATAAATTTAACAAACAATTTGTGCTTTTTGTTTGAAAGCTAGTGGCAAGTTCTGTCTTCATATCACCCTCATTCTACCTCCATTCTTATGCCAATAGACTGCAAATGATTGGCCTTGCTTCTAGTTAAAAAGGATAATTAATATATAAGAAAGAGTATTTTAAAATGTATAATCAAGCAAACCACTATGTATGAAGAATGAGAAAATACCAAAGTTAACAAACTCAGTTGTCTTTTATCCACATTTATTAAGTACCACCTTGGCCAAATTGCTTCCAATAAGTGGGTGAACAAGTTCTATAAAGCTTCAAAAGTTACTTATACTGTAAATGTAGAACAAGCATCAATCACAATCTTGATAAATGCAGTAGCAGTTTTCAAAAACTAATATCCACAACCCAAAATATACATTGATCACTCTGTGATAATGTATGTTATTTGTCTTTGTGGAATTCTCTCTGTACAGTTTTTAAATAGAATTTAACATATGTATGCACCATTGTTTGAGTATCATACAAAACATTCCACTGGCAATGCAGTCTTTATAAGGGATAAAATGTTAATTGCTGGGAAAACCAAGAAACCAAAAACAACAATGGAGCTTGATTTTCCCAGCAATTTACATGAATGGCTGCAGCTCTAAATATATCTCACATGATAAGAAATTACAGTTTCATTGGCATCAACTATATAAATGGCCAAACTGTAAGAAATTTATCAGGAATGTTCACAAGTAACACTAAATGTACAGCTTTTTCGTTGATTCATCAAGGGGCAAACAACACTGATGAAGTGCATTCAGTTAACTGAACTTTAATTAATAATCTACTTTTGTAGTTAAACTCTTATCTTCAACAGCATGATAAAGTTTTTTTCTTATCAAAAAGGTTTCTCTATCTTTTTCCTAATCTCAGGCAAAGTATAGTATATATACACTTTTCTTTTTAAACTCTTTACAATTATGACCATGAAAGATAAAGTCTTCAAAATTTTGTATTCAAAAACTCTTACATATAGCAGGAGTCCTGGTTCAACCCTCCTAGTGTGGGCCTTGCGCATAGCATGCAATAATTGCACCTCTTAGAGTTGCTGACCAAATGCTCTCATCCAAATTCTGGTAAGTACATATAAATGTGTTCGGTTCAGAAGTTGGGAGAGCAGGAAGAGGTCATTTACATTCACTTGTTCATGCACACACTCTTGTAGAGATTAGGCAAACTCCTCTAGTAATAATAATAAAAAAACTAGGGGAAGCCCCAGTCTCATGCATATGCATACTCATGCTCACGCTATGACAAACACTTCTAGCTCAGAAACTCCTAGAGAAAAGGGAACTATCTGATACTATAGAAAATTTAAGATTTCGAAGAGATACAAGATCTCATTCGTTAGATGTTTAAATTTTTGCATAGTATATTTTTTTCATGTCTTTCATTTAAATATTTTGCCCACTAGGAATGCATTTGTTAAATTTGATAAGTGTTCTTACAAAAATAAATTTCTTTCATGGAAGTTGACATATCAAGTTGGGCAGCATATATGATAGGATACCTGATTTATTTCCATTATTTATATTATTTATTATTAATAATATTATTACTCTGTGCAAGTCCGTGTGGTTCCCCCAAAACCTTAGGTTTAAATAAAACAAAGGAATAGCTGGTACAATGCCTGAGATTGTTATCAAATATTAAACTGGTAATACACTAACTCAGCAAGAAGAAATAACTATTAACAAGAGCAACTACAGGCTGACCAATGATCATCACATTTATTTTTTGTCAAAATTGCACAAAAAACATTGGTTAGTGGAGAGGCTGTTAAACACTTTCAGGATTCATGATATGACAAAGAAAACAAAAGAAGAGGTGTGGTAGTCAAAAACTAATTTAATCATAAAGCAAATTAATCTAAGTTTTCTATAATTGTTCAAATAATGCCAAAATAAAGTTATTTTTTTAGAAAAAAAAAGCCTGTTACTAAATGAAAATAAAAATTAGAAGGCTAAAATAAATTATAAGCTATAAGGATAGTAATAAATATTCATTCCACACAAATTCCAAATTGGCAACCCTAAATTAAAAAAAAGGTCTCAATCACACATTTTTGTCAATTGATTAAATAAACTAATAAATAAAAGAAATTCATTAAAATCTATATTTTCAAATTGCAATATGAGATTAAATCAAAACAAAAGGATCTAAAACTAATTTTGGATGTTAAATTTATATAAAAATATATATAAATAATATAAATGTATATATGTTTGTAAATAATATATATATTTATGTGTGGGTGTGTGATTAATATTAATATGTGTATATATGTTTGATATTATAAATATATAATTTGTGTGTATGTGAATGTTTTATATATACACACATATATATCTGTGTGTGTGTGTGTGTGTGAATAGTATTTACAGATATATATATATATATATATATTACTTACAAATATATGTATATCTGTAAATAATATATGCATATATTTGTATATTAAGTAATAATATACACATATTTTATATATTTGTGAATAATATAAACACAAATGTGTAAATATTGTATATAAAATAAACATACACACACACACAATGTAAATATATATACACACACCTACATACATACATACATAACATTACATACATGCATACATACTAACAGACTCATATTGTTGTAGATGTAGGTTGTAAAATAAGTACTTCAAACATGATAATAAATAAACTTTCCAAACTTTTAAGACACATAAATTTAAAAGCATAAAGTACTTATGCGACTCAAAAATATGTGAAGCCACCAATTTTAGAAATGGGCACAAAAAAACCCAGCTACTTCAACAATGACTAGTCACACACCAAGGTAACCAAAAACAATCTTGTTAAGATTTTGAGGATTCCCATTGGGTACTTGGTAGATGGCACAAAAAAATTGCCACATAAACACCCAAAAAAAGTTCCTTTAGGAAACACGTGACTTGCACTAGTCTTGACTAGCTCAATGTTTTTGGATGAGTTATTTTATCAACATTCAATGGTACGAATACCACAGTACACCTGGAAAATTAACTTATTTTGAAGGTTTCATTTGTCTCTGAGTAGTTTGCAATATAAATATTAATATAAATAGAAATGTATGGTATTTTCTACTATCTATCCAAATAACATCATTCTATCATAAAAGCATAATAAATGAATAACAATACAAAATAAAAATATTTTCTCATTTTTTAAATATTAACCAATTGTTTATTCTTCACCCCCTAAGACTTAATAGCATAAAATTTAAGTACACAGAAAGAAACAGGCAAATGGAGACAAATGAAGCCTTCGGAGATTTTTTCTTGTTTTCTGACTAGCATGGTCACAGAAATGCACCACACCTACCAATATGGTGGTGGGCTTTAACACAGTTTCTTCCTCAACTTTTTATGTGGCTTTGCTCTTGTTGGTTTTAAAAGAGACCTGCAAGACGCGATTGCCCAAGGTGTACCCATTCAAAGACTGAATAGCCACAACAGCCTCATCATAGTTGGTCATAGTAACGAAGCCAAAGCCTTTGCACTTGTTGGTTTGCAGATCACGAATGACTTTTACACTCTGCACTGCACCAAATGGCCCAAATAGCTGCCACAATACATTTTCTTCAGTTTCTGGCGCCAGATTGTACACAAAGATGCACCACCCAGAACCATTCATTGCATTGCCTGGCAACATTGAATTGGCAAGCAGATCCCCAGCTAGAGGCGAGTACCTACAAGGTAAAATAATGGTATAATATTATGAAACCTCACTAGTATTTGCTTAAAAATTAACAAATAAACTTATTTTCAAAATTTCAGCTAATTAAATAATGGATTCCAAAAGACACCAATTAATGTTCTGGTAATATTAATATACAAGACAATTTATAAACTGAAATAAATGTTCTTAAGATAATATCATGATTAAACTCAGTAATCAATATACACTTTGTTTACACTAGAAGGTAGCAGTTTAAAGCCACATCTATAGACCCCGTAAACATATGATGCATAGTGGTCTGCTAGAGATGACTCCACACTACATTGTCTACAGAGTTATGTTCCTTAAGTCCCTAGTCCTTACCATTCAGTAGAAGTTGATTCAATTTAACTTTCTAAGGGCTAGCTGATACTAAGGACTACCAATCACAGCAGAGCAAATATGTGCAAGCACATCAAAATGAAAGCACTGACAGCATCAAAAGGATCAGTTGCTATGTAAACAAACACATTACGCAAACAGTGGTGTACTAAGGGGAGATGAGGTGGGGGAGGGCGGTCCACCCCGGGTGACAGACAGAAGAGGGGTTTCATTGGGTGAATTGAAATATTAATACTAGTTAATAGTCACCAAACTAAAATAAAAATTCGCTAAATTAAGAAAAAATATCCAGGGTGAAAACTGCAAGTTGCGTTGTGAATACGGGAGAAAGTGTGCTGGTAGGCTGTTATCTGCCATAAAAATTTTGGTAGTTTTGTAAGGAGAATCCTGTCTAAAATGTGTGTATGAGCTTTCTTTTCACCGCCCACATGCATGAGAAAGATAATTGTGCGCAAAAGCTTACATGAAAAAGGAGAGCATCGTGACATCAAGTCGTCAACACTTTACCAGTTTGTAGCTGTATTGTTCTGTTATTGTGTTCAGATGTTGTGAATTTTGATGTGTTCAACTTAAACAACAAGGGTGGCAGATTTTGTTTTTGAGCATACATCCACAACTGGTTTGGTTGTTTAGTATCTAGTTTATTACTTTCACTGTCAATGAATGTTATCCATGTTTAATAAGGTCACATTTATTAAATATAACTCTTTACCATGTATTTCTATGTAATTATGTGTGATTGTCTTCAAGGCCATAGCTGGGGGGCCGGGGGGGATGTCAAACCCCCCAAAATTTTATGAACAAAATATATATGGCTTTATTTATGGTTCAAACAATATATAAGTTAAGATACTAGTACAATTTAGGGGGCTGTGTTACCATAAAAAGCACTTCAGAGAGCTTCTAGAGGGGTTTAATATTTTTAAATTTTTCTTAGCCTTCGAAAGTTATGGTGTTATATTGCCAAAAAATACTTCAGATAGCATCTAAAGGTGTCTAATAAATATATTTTTTACAAGTCTTCGGCAGTTATGGTGTTATGTTGCCCAAAAAAAACCACTTCAGATAACTTTTAGAAGTATTTAATATTTAGAATTTTTCCTAAGTTTCTGCAGTTAGGGAGTGATGTTGCCATAAAAAAATACACTTCAGATAGATTCTAGAACTGTTCATCATTTAGAATTTTTTCTAGCTTCCGGCAATTGAGGGATGTGCCCACCAAACCCCTCACCCCCCTGAAATTATTGGTTGGCCACAAACCTTGATTGTCTTGATGAAGTGCTCATTATGACGCTGTGAAACCAGGGAATTTTTTTTTTAAAAGCTGACCTCAACCCTTGAAGTATTATGCGATCTCAAAGAAAATATGGAAACAAGAGGATCATTCCAGATGTTGCTATCTTGTATGCAATTTCTCTTTTTTGAGCTACCTACCTTTCCTTCTGGTGCGAAAATCTTTGAGAAATTAATTTAATACAAAATTATTTCCAAACAGTTGGAATCAATCTGGAAATGTGTACTGTGAAACTCCAAGCTTTAAAATTATTTCTTAAAGATCGAAAGGTGTATTTTGATGAAGTCATCAATCATTTTGCAGAAGTTTAGGCTCGAAAGCAGAGACTGTAAATCATTGAGACTGGCCTTCCTAAGTTTTATTTTAAATAAAATAAGATGCAGTATTATTTGTTCCTTAAGTTTTCAACTACCTGCATTTTCTATTTTTCAGCTTCTTTGTGAAAGTACTGTACCGCTTAAAAATCTAATTGAAAAATGACTGTTTGTATGTGTAGAAATTTAAAAATGACTGTTTGTATGTGTAGAAATTTAAAAGCTACAGTATTTATGGGGGGTGACAGGAAGGACCCGCCCTGGGTGTGAAGTACTCTAGGTATGTCACTGTATACACAAAACTCTTTCAGATTTTATATATATAGTGCACAGTGTGTCATCTCTGAAATAATTTTCTGAGAAATACCAAGTTCTAAGAGAGAGTGGCATCTTTTTGATATGGTAAACTTCCAATTAGTAGTCTTAATAACCTCTGCTTCACAGATCACGCCTGCTTACGCCTTATTCTAGACATAATTTTTTTTAAGAGTTTAATTGGACGTAGTCTCAAAACTTGCTTATTGGTTGGCATGGTCATGTCTAAGGACCATTAAGGACTTAAGAAATATAGACGTGGAGCTCACGGAATCTGTAGCAGAGGCTTTACCTTTTACATTACATTATATACAACCTTATATTAAAGCCTTATAAGAGTGGAACCAAGCAAGGTAAGCATTCTACCTTTCAGGGTACACACTTCATGAAACAATATATATCAAGATAAGTTATAGACTAATGATATCTGAATATGTTGAGGAAAGTATGTCCTTTTGCATCATAGGGTTTACATTCTTTACGTTTTCTCATAATATATTGGTTAAATCAACAGGAAGCTATCAGACAAGGTAGGTAATGTAATTTGTTGGGATAATAATTTATAGCCAATTCAATCCCAATGCACTCAAGCACTGAAACTTTTAGTAAGGAAAATCTTTAAATCAAAAGAATATTACTTTTTAATAGCTATGAAATATTAAACCAAAAGATATTGTTTTAGATTTGCACATAATTTTAATAACACCCAGTATAGTTATATAATATTTCAAATTTAAATAAGAATGTAATGTGGAAGCTATGAATCAAATAGTTTATTAGTAAATTACACATAAAAATAAATTGAGTGTTTTAAACCATCGTCATGCTTTTAAACCTTTATTTTAGAATCTAGGCAGTACTACACTATATTTTATAAAATATAACATATAGCTACCTAAATAGTATTTAATTTTTTTTAACTAGGCTCAGCAGTTTAACATTTTTTTTCTCGCTCTATTGAGATATTTTGAATAATAAATATGCTACTATCCAAAATAAATGCTTAAAAATAATTTGATGGTTCTAGTAAACATAATACTATACTGTAATCTATAAGCTATTCTTTAGCTACCAATAAACAAATAATTTTTAATAATGTAGTTCACTACAATGAATGGGAAATAGTAAAAATAATTGTATGTATAACAATACCAAATGATGAAGAAATAATTTGGCTATATCTATTCTACATATAACAAAAATAAACGATGAAGAAATAATTTGGCTATATCTCTACTACATATAACAAAACTAAATTAAGAAATAACTTGGTTATATCTATTCTACATATAACAAAACTAAACGAAGAAATAACTTGATTATAACAACTATACTACAAGTTTTTGAATATATGTCATGGGAATTATTTGGCTAGGACTTTTCCCTTTTATTTAAAAAGTTGTTGGCAAAATGTTGCAATGCTCATGACAAATATTAAAGCATAGTTGAGATTACAATTTGCAGAAGATTATTTTAAATTTATCAAATGAAACAATCTTTTAATTATTTTGGCTAAAATGATATTTGATCCTAAAATAAAATAAAATAAAATAAAATAAAATAAATACAGAACCTATTTCATCTTCCCTTTCATACCACCTTAAAGGCCGTTTTCGTGGTATAGCACAAAATGGCAAAGAGAGCAATTTGTAGTAATATGAACTAATGTAGGTGTGAAAATATTAATTTTTATGAAGCTGAAGTTACTTTTATACCAAATATGTTAGCTTTGCTTGTATAGTAATATCAAGTTTTAGCAATTAAGTATTATTAGAAAAAATAAAATGAAAATAAAGATTATAATTAAAATAGTCAACAAAACTAATACATATAGAAAGTGTTTACCAAATTATGTAAACCATATTTTATATCTTTTTCATGAAGTAAACATAAATATACATGACAAAAAAACAAATAAAAAAACAATAAGAAGAAGAAGAAATACTCACATTCTTGACACTACCATAATTGTCCCCTTTTGCGTTTTTTTTTATAACTTTAATTTATGTCTTGTGAATTTAAGCTAATTTTGAGTACAGTATATAAAACTACTATTCTTACCTGCACAATGAAGGCTCACAAAAATGCGTAACCTAAAAGCTAGTTTCTAGATTTTTAATGACTTTCATGGACAAAATCTCTTTTTATTACTTTTATGACTGGAAGAAATCCTGATATATAATGAATAAATGAAATCAAATAATGATTAAAAAACTTCTCACATTGACAATTTTGTTTGGAAACTCTCAATAAATATGAGGTGTGTTCAGTAAGTAAGTTTTCAAGATATTAAAAATGGTCTTACATTTTTTTTCCATAAAGTATTTTATAATAATTGAAATTTATTAAAAAAAAAGTGAAAGTTTAATGAAGAAATCCCACGGAAGGGAAGGAGGAAAAATACGGGAAGAAGCCAATGCACAAAGGTGACTTTTTTCTGTCTTTTATATTAGAAGTAATCTCAAACATACATTTAAACACAAATTTGAATCTTTTTGATTTCAAAATGGAGTATCTTTTTTTGTGTCTTTCTTCCCTCTTTTTATTGTTTGATAAAGGCAACAATGCCGAAATATTACTCTAGTTGTGTCTAAATGTGTGTGTGATACTTTTACTAGAGAAGACAGAAGAAAGGAAGGAGATGTCACCTTTGTACATTGCATTCTTTCCACATTTTCCTTCTTTCTTTAAGTGGTATTTCTTCATTAAATTTTCACTTATTAGTTAATTTTATTTTTTATTTATTTTTATCAATATCCATTATCATACAATCATTTAGCCACCGGGCCTCCTAATTATTATATATGTTTCATAAATTAGTTACAGATTAAAATATGTCCATGTCCTCTCTCTATAATCATCTTCAACATTCACATATCTGTCCAAACATAGCATTATTGTGAGCGCCTTAGTGAAAAAGGGGGTGCTTGGGCTATATAGGAAGTGGCATACTGTTACTTCAACCTCTGTATTGTTTCTGAAACACTGAACTTCAAGCACTTTATTCAATGCAAGAAACAAATGGAAGTCTCTGGGAGCCCTGTCAGGGCTGTAGTAAAGATGGTTAAGTTGTTTCTAACCAAATTGTTATCTTGGTTTGTGTTAGCTGGGTGTGTGTGTGTGTGTGTGTGTGTGTGTGTGTGTGTGTGTGTGTGTGTGTGTG
>CABEEJ010000954.1:0-70676 GCA_901482245.1 Timema douglasi | reverse complement strand
GTGTGTGTGTGTGTGTGTGTGTGTGTGTGTGTGTGTGTGTGTGTGTGTGTGTGTGTGTGTGTGTGTGTGTGTGTGCATTATCATAAAGCAGGATGACACCTGTGCTGAGAATGTTGGGCACTTGCGATGGATAGCAAATTTCAGTTGATTAAATATTTAACACTAATGAATGGCGTTGATGCTTGTTCCCAGAAGACAAGTGAATAGTCTCTTTGTGTGTTAGGTCACATTTAACTTTTTTTTTCATTATAGAAGATAGATATCACAGTCTTTCAGTCCATGGATGTAACCTTGGATTCTGGAATGAAATGAAGCTCTCAGCTCTCATCCCTTGTCACGACACTATCAAAAAAACTTTTTTCATCCTTTTGGTACAGCATGAGATGTTCCAGGCTGTAACACCTGTTACCGCAATTCTCAGGGTTAGATTGGTGAGGAACTCACTGGGATGAAACTTTTCTTTAGGCCAAAACATCAGTGATGATGGTGTAACAGAATCAATTGACATGCTATTGTTTTACATACATATAATAACTTAGCACTGTTTTCTTGAAACATTTTGTTTACTCAATCCACATTAGAATCTGCACTCAATTTAGAGGTGTGACCAGTTTGATGTTCATCTAACACACTCTTTATACCTTCGCTTAACAGCAGAAACCATTTCTGCACCATTTATTTTAACATCACATCCTATCCATACACTTAATACATATTAGAAGGAATTGCACTTCCCAACAAGTCACGTGTCTACTTGTACCGGACAATATTTGAATTTGCTTTATAGACCACATTTCTATAATCCATATATTTTCCATGCTACCTCATTGTGGAGAGGCAAACTATTTGAAAATATGGCCGATTCACACGTGCAACAGCCAGCAGAGCAACAATGGCTATCAGAAAACAGAGTAAATATATGGATGTCTTTCTTTTATTGAATATCTCATTTTTGAAAATAGATTGGGTTCCATTTTTTAAGACCCAAGAAATCTTCTTACAAATGTTATTAGAACATAGCGCTATTAGGGTATCTTAAAATTATGGTAAAGGGTGGGGGTCGACATCTGTGGATATGTTACTGACAAACATAAATATACACACACACAAACATAAACAATAAAATACACGCACATTTAATTCTAACTACAAGAATAACCCACAAACTTTCATGAATATTACAAGAACTTAACCATTTAATCTATGGCTACATTACATATATTTCGTGTGCTTAATACGTTAACTTAGCTTAAAACCTCTGAAAGTTTTGGTTTCTGCTTTTGTTGCCAGGATTTTGGCTTATATGTACAATTATTTACAAAATACAAAACAATATTGTTTATTTAAAAGAGTTTAATATAACAATGTTAAGTTTAATAAAATCATAAAATATGAAAACAAAATACTGCTAAAATTTTGAATCCTTTTAAAATACTTTTTAATATCCAATTTCAATTTCATCTTTTTTCTTTAAATTGGCACATGGCAATCAAGGAGGTTTCAATGAAAATAAAATACTCTCTTCTTTAAACATCTCAAAAAAATACCTAACAAAAGTTTTTTTTTACCATAAAAGAAGTTTTTTAAAAAAACTTTTCCAGCTGGTTACCTTGTAAAATATGCAAGATACGAAAAATATTTCCAGTCCAGACAAAAGTGGTGTGGTTTCAAAGGGTAAAGAGGACAGCATTATTAATTTGTGATTTTGTGGATACTTTCAAGTTTATTTTGAGATAAATTAATATATATGTGTATGTATTACTCTTTGTGGTCATCTTGTACTATGCAAAACACAATAAACTTATGTGTGTCACGTTTTTTTATACAATCTATTTATTAAAAGATATTTGACAATATATTAAAACATTATTACAATCTAGATTTAACAATAAACACTTAATTTAAGGATTATGTTTTATTAACACAAAACATGATTACAATGCATCAATTGCTCTTTTTCCTTAGCTTAGCATGCAATAACACAGTTTATCTATGAATTTACGTCTGACATTTTGAAAAACATTCTTTGGGAATATTTTTGCGAACTTTCGTAATCCTTAGATGCAGTTCTTCAATCATGTTAAGTTTCATTATATAAACAATAGAATTTAAGTAGCCCCAAGGAAATAAAAAATCTAAAGGGGTTAGTTTTAGGGATCATGCAGGCCAGGCCATTCGATAATTCCTCTTCTACCAATCCACTGGCTCAGAAATGTATTATTGAGCTATTATTGTAAAGCAATTGTGTAATGAAGTGGTGCTTCATCTTGTTAAAAATAAAGCAAGTTTTCATGGCAATTACACTATTTTCATCTATCTGGATTTCTATTTCGAGTGTACTGAGAGGATTAATGACAATTCTAGCTACAGCTCACCACTGAGATTTCGCTCAAAGAATAATGCTACTATGAATATATCTGCCAAATTTCCTGCACATCTTTTAAAATAGATATTGAATAAAAAAAAGTTCCACACAAAGATTTTTTTTTTAATAGATGCAGGTTTCCATTAAAAAAAACAAGGTTTATCTTGAAATCACCTTGAAAATGTCTACCAAATCACAAATAAATTATGGTGTTTGTTTACCATCCACTAAAAACCACACAACTTTTGTTTGAATTTTTATTTTTTTGTATCCTGCATACTTTCCAAGATAAACTGCTGGAAAAAAAATGCCGGTATATAGCTACACACAGCAAAAACATTATTGTCTAAAAGAACAATAAATAATTTGTTAAGTGTAAGCTATTAAGTTGTATACCTATAATTTTCACGGTTTGGCTTTTATATATAGGCCTAATTTACAAAATTTAATGCCAGTATTGTCTATTGCTGCTGTCAAATGGCATGTATGGTCAAATGACATGCAAAAATATTTTCGTGGCACACAATATATACTGGTGCCCAAAAATTTTTTTTTCAGCCTTACCAACCTTGCTATATGAATTATATACAAATATATAAAGACATAGTGATGCCATTATTATTATTATTGTCAAATGATGCTGAAAGTAATAGTTTTAAACAGACTACGAGCGAAATGAAGGAAGTTTCCTAGCTGGGAAAGAATGTGACAAGACAAAACTTTTTACAATCCCAGCAATAATTTGCCAAAATAAGTTTTCAAACGTGGATCAATTGAGTGGAATTGTATGTAGTCAGCCTTACCAACCCAATGCAAATTGCAAAAATCTGCTAGTTAACTTTGATAATGGTAGGAATTACCGTGATAATTTTGATTGTTCTGTTCATACTTTTACATCTGTTGCTTGCAAGTAAACAATTCATATTTTTTGGAAGAGAATAAGGCTAAGATAAATAAAATAAGATTTTTTATTAAAGTGGTGATTCTTTATACTATTTAAAAAAATATGTTTTGCATATTTTGAATGCTGTGTCTAAGCTTGCTTCTATCGAACATGTTATTAGTTCAAGAAGAATATTTAAGCTGGAATTCATTTATTAAAAAAGCAATTCTAAGAAGCAGTTTAAAATTAATTTTTTGTCTTTTGCAGTGATTCATCCCAACCAGGAACCTCAACTTGGGTCCACACTTGTTTCAGATACTCATATCTTATCCTTGACACATATTTTGAACATGATGGTTTGGACAGGACCCTGTATCCTCAACGCAATCATGAAAGTGATAAACATATTAGATGACTGTCCTTTTCTAGTTGGTATTTCGCTGTTGCATTAATGGAAGCAACAGGATGAGGTATCCAACTGCCAAAATTTGCTCTCAACTGTGTCCATGTCACTTGCAATAACCCTCATCATGATGGGCATATGATGGAAGGATTTGATATAAGTGTGGACCCAGCTTAAAATATTCACAGACATGTGGCCAATGAAAGGGAGTTTATAATCCCCACAAAATGTCAACTTATTTAATAATACAATTACAATAAAAAATACACCTTTTCATTAATTAAAAGATATAACATTAATTTTTCCTAAGAATTATTGCAATCTATGCCAGTGGTTCTTAACCTTTTATTACTTGTGGCCTCCTAGTTTTTACTAACATATTAATCATTAAGATTAATTATAAAATAGTGGCTTTATATACTTTAAATATACTTTATACTTTATATACTTTATATATAACAAACTAATAAAAAACATAAATTAGCTTACCTAAATGTATTTAATGGTACCTCTGCTAATTAACACTTTCCACTAATTTGTATATTCTTGTTTCAATTTTATTACTTAGTTCTATTCGCATGCAGGAGTCGATTCAGAGTCGATTTCACTGCTGCTTTGTTTTAATATTTACCACTGTGGAAAATCCCTTTTCAAATAAATAAGTAGAAACAAAGGGCAGCAAATTTTGAATGGTGATGGTGAACCAATGGGGACTATCCGTGCTTCACCTCCCCTTCATAATCCCAGAAAATCAATAGTCTACTGTACTTAAATACTTAATCAAGATCATAAGATTTTTTTTCTTCCAAAAGGTAAAATTTAAGATAGTTGACTTTGGTAATAAGCAAATAATATTTTAAATTATTTTTTCGGGGCCCCTCAAAAACATTTCATGACCCCCCCGATTAAGAATCGCTGATCTATGCTACATACAACTTAAGTAGTCATCTTTGAGTCACAGTGACCAAGATATTGTGTGTCATCTGAAGGTACTATATGACAGGCAAGAATGATAATGTATGGACATGTGCATTTAAAAACCACAAACCAAATTCTCCCCAACATTGTTAAAGGTGTGACAGTTAGCTAGCCTCCCCCTCCCACTCCTTCATATCACCCCACCATCTACCCGCACAAAATACATCACCTAAATTGATTTCTAAATTTATACCTCTAATGCTAAAGGTGCAATTGCGTGCTTTGGACACACCTTTCCATAAATTTAATCCTAAATAAGTAGCTGGCTGTCCACGAAACTAGTATTTGCTAAGTTAAAAAAAATCTAATCAATTCATAGGAATGTAATAAACATTCTTCAAAAACAAACATTCTTAATGCATTTAAGTTTATTAAGTTATTGGTAATAAAATACTAGTATTTAAATACATATAATTTAATTCTTTATGTAAAAATGGGAGTTTAGATTTTCCCCTTTAAGATTTGTGGCATAGAAACCACAAATGGTTAACCCTCTTCCACCCCTCACAGGCTTTATTTTTTATTATTCAAAATAGACTTGACGAATCATAATACCCACTAATAATGTGTTTTTTACCTGGGTAAGTGTTCTTGATTTAAATGATATAAATTTTCTCTAATTGTTTGAGATTTCAGAATTGTCAAATTCATATTTCTCATGTTTTGCTAGGCAGGCTATGAATATATTACACTTAGTTAAAACCAGTGGAAACTGGTTTATTATGGTTGGTACCATTTTAATTTGATTACAAATAGTTGAACATTGTTGCGTGTGAGACAGGAAGAATTACTTTCATTTGGGGAAATTCCTTGCTGAACTTAAACTAGTAGAATCTTAAATAGTAAAAATAAAGCTTTATTTTTTGATATCTTCACAAATTTTAGAATGTCAAATTTAAAACTAAGTTAATTTAATTTAATTTAACACGTGAAAGAATTATATATAGATTTTAAAATAGATATAGATATAAATAACTGTGAATTAAAATTCAAAGAACAGTACTGATTAATTTAATAAGGGCATACTATTTCAAATAAAGAGAATATTTATTACCCGTTGCCAACTAGAGTCTTAGCTGTGTATAGGAAAATTTAATGGCGGTATTATAACTTTATGTGTCTTGTTTACAGATTTTGGTAGACACTTTGGCTACTCTAGTATAATCTATCTGGGTGATTGTATTAGGGGCTAACAATAAATCATTGTTTGGAGAGTTATATAATAAAAACAGCTTTGTTAATTAATTTACCATGAAAGAATGGTATACAGTAGTCTATGTAAATGTCTTGTAGTCAGGTTACAGTTTCTACACCAATCTGTTCTTAGTTTGTTTTAGTTACTTGGCTAGGGATATTGTTTAACTTAGTTTAATATGCCTACAGACAATAGTACTAAATAAATTATGTTTATATGTTTGATATTGTGATCATTGTACTTTAATCTTCATTGAAATTTAAGAGAAACTAGTTGCCAATATGTTTATCCATTATAGTCAACCTCGAGGGTCTTGGGATAAAGTACTCGCCCAACCTGATCTGATGTTTGCGAGTTCAAACCCAGATGGGGTCGATGGATTTTTTTTGGATAAAAATCTGTAGCACAACTTCATTTGAAGATGGAGTAAAGCTGTTGGTCCCTTGTCTATTGAGGCATGTTAAAGAACTCTAGAAAGCATGTGAAAATACCTTTCCCAGCAAAATTGGTAGGTCCTTTCGCTCTCACTCATAAAAATGTGTGTGCTTATATAATCACTCTGGTCAGAAAGTGCACAATAAATATCATACTAATTACATATCCAGTATTGAAAGAAAATCTCAATGTGCAATAGAAACAGCAATTGATTTTATATGAAACAGAATAATGTTGGGAAAAACTATTTGCAGAGTTTTAAGAATCTGGTAAAATATAGAACTAAATATTTCCCTACTCTTAGGCATGAAAATTTCATGTTTAAATATAGCCACGATAGAATGACTTTATGATATTATAAGTACCCGTGGGTGTTGAAAAGTAATGAAAGGAAAGGGGTGCTTATATTTGAATAAAACCAAAAGTGTTAACTTACAGATACTTTACTGTTCTCCTCTATTCATTTATTTTCCCACATAATAACCCTTGTGATCAACATACTTTGGCCACCGTTCTACTAGTTTCATTACTCTTTGTCACAATAGAATTTTACATCTTGATGATGTAACCTCAACTTCACTTCTGACTTGACTTCATTATCTGATTGGAAGTGATATTCACAAAGGTGTTCCTTAAGTTTTGGAAAGAGATGAAAATCCGAGGGAGCCAACTTTGGGCTGTATGGTTGGTGATCCAAGACTGAGAACCAAGGAGTTGAATCTCCGCAGTTGACCTCACGCTGATGTGAGGTAGAGCATTGTCTTGTTGAAGAAAAGGCTGCTCCATGTGTAGACAAACTCTTCAAAGTTGTGCTTTCAGTTTTCTCAGCGTTTCACAATAACTTTCAGAAATTATGCTTGTGCCTCTAGGAATGAATTATGAATGCACCAAAGCTCTATCACCCCAGAAAACCATTAGCATGACTTTTCTTGATGACACTGCATTCTTGATTTTTTTTTTTTTTTTGTGCTAGTGATCCTTTTTGTCTATACTCCATGGACATTCTTTTGTTTTCTGGCTCAAAATGATACACCCAGCTTTCATCTCCTGTGACATGTTATCCAGGAATTCATCACCTTCCCATCAATGGCGCAGCAAAAACTGTTGGCTGATGTTCACCCGCTTCTATTTCATTTCAAGAGAAAGCATTCGAGATATCCATCGTGCACACACCTTTCCATAACCCAGATCTATAATGAATGCCTGCAATCGCTTACATGAAATAACATTTTTGTCCGCCAGTTCTTGTTGAAAAACATTGTGATTCTTTTTAATAAGTTCAGCCAAATGATTCTGGTGAACCTCATAGGTAGCAGTTTGTCGCCTTTCGTTCAGTTGTTTGTCACTCAGGTTGAGATTGGCCCCTTTCAAGCTCACCTTTGCGAGCACGTGCAGCCAAATGTCAAACACTACTGGTGCCTAAACATTTTTCCATTTAAATAACCATCTTTCGCCGATGAATGTCAATCGAAGGCAAAATCTCTTCGGTTAGGAACTCCTTTCATCTGGATTGACATACTCATGCTACCATAGTTGAGAGAATTCTAGCGGCTGAACTTGACCTCCTGACACAGGAAATACTAGAGATTTAAACACATAATACAACTATACAAGTATTTGTACTCAAAACTGTTTTATTTGTTTGTTTTACTTAACTTGAACACTACAAACATACAAATGGGATATTTTAGTACTAGTTAAGATCTTTGATCAAATGCAAACCCTGAGCTCATAATAAACAGCTACTTATTATTAAATTAATAAGATTTGCGTTTTTGTTAAATACAAAACAAATTCAATTATATAGTACATAATAAATATTTCTCCTTTTGCACCCAAGAATGTTGTCATAAAACTAAAATAATAGTACTTTTAATTAATGGTATTAATGATGAAAATGAATAAATAATATTGATCTTTAAATAGTTGGTACCCTAATAAAATAACACACCCTTCAAAAGGTGGACATAAAAACATAATAACATGGAACATAAGAGGGCAGGGAACTAAACAATAAATTTTATTTATATTAAATATTTAGAGAGAATTAACATCAGCAAATACACAATTAAATATATAATTTTTCATTTAATTGAGTAATTTAATGTCCTCTTTCTGACTCGAGTGATTATATCAGCACATTAGAATTTCTATAAGCGAGAGGTAAAGGGCCTACATATTTTGCCGGGAAAGGTATTTTCACATACCTTCCAGGGTCATTTTACATGCCACAAGTGACATGGTACCGACGGCTTTACTTCCCCTCCAAGGAAGTTGTGCTATGGATTTTTATTACTCAATAAAAATCCGTTGACCCTGGCAGGGTTTAAACCCAAGAACATATGGTCCTGATCATTATAATTTTCTGAAGGGTATATCGTCAGAGTAGACCATGTTACTAGGTTTCCCTAAGCCCTCTACTGGAATAAGAAAATATTTTTAATTTAGTTTTAAAAATGTATTATGCAGGCCTATATTATATATATGTGTGTGTGTGTGTATAATGATTTTAATTATTTACACTTTAACTCTGTGAATAATAATACAAATAGCTATTATCATACATATAATGCATAAGTCAACATACAAAACATGTTGCGAATTTTGAAAATAACAGAAACCAAATTACAGATATACATTTCTATTGCATGCACGCCCCTACGTATACATTACCATACTCTAGTTTAATATCCATCTATAATCATTTCACGTTGGTAAATGGTTTTACATTCCTAAAACATTACTTACTAATATTGGACTAAATGGATCTATTTAGTATAGTTTAAGTAAACTGGAAAAGTCCCGAAGCTGTGAGCATACAGGCTAGATGTCAAATTTGTATAATTTGTTCAATTAATTATTAGTTGCAAAATTACACCAGGACACGGAAATAAAATGTGGGACCTTTGGCCTGTGTCCAGGTGTCATTTTTCAACTAATTTAAATATTTAAATTAATTGAACTATGGTCTCCTCCATAAGGAGATTACCATAATTACAATGATTTGCAACCAATGTGTTGATATTCATTGTCTAGTCTGGTTTATCATTTTGGTAATGTTGAGGTGCAAATCCCAACCAGATGTACTGAGGGTGGTTCTTCCTAAATGTTCTCCCACCCCCTCTCTCTCCATGCAAATGCGGGTGCACTTCCTCTGAGTTAAACCTTCTCAGTTCCCAACATGTTAGTGTAATTAATATATAGGCGCATAACCCAAATGGGTAGTAAGACGCAGTGGTAAGACGCAGTGGTAAGAAAAATAAAATAAAGACCAAATTGTTGACATTATTTTGGAGGACGTTTCCCTATTTAATAAAATAAACTGACAATATATTAAAAATTATTTTCATGTCTCTAGCAATTGAAGGTATCAAAACAGATAATAAATAAAATAAAGAAAGAGAGGAAATGGGGCTAATGGGGCTAGGGAGAGAAATAGGTAAAGGGGAAAGGAAAACATGAGGGAAGAAAGAGGAAGAATGAAATAAAGGGGTGGAGGAAAAATAGAAGATAAAAGAGATAAGCTAAAGGAGGAAGGGAGAGAAAAAACGAAAAGGGAGCTAAGAAGAGATAATAGAGTTATAAAGTTGAAATAGAAAGAGGTAAAGGTTCAATAAAAAGAGGGAAATGGGAACTGATAAAGAGATAAATCGAGAAATAGGTAAAGTGGGTAGAGAAATATGGAGATAAAAGGGCATTTTGGGGTAAGATAAAGAGGATAGAAAGGGCGATAAAGGAGGTAGATAAATAAAGGGGTGAATAGAGTGTTAAAGGTAAGAAAATATGACATGGTTAATATAACTTTTTGGTAATCATTTTATATTTGGGAACTATAATAATGGCTTAAATCTTAAGATGTTGATAATGAATGACCTAAACATATTGCTTCTCAGGTCAACATAAAAAAAAGGCATTAGAGGTTTGTACCTTTTTTTTTTGTGACATATTTACCAGTTTAGTCAAAATCAATCAATTAATTTTAAAAAAGTTTTTATAGGGAACATACATCAAATGTTTTATTCAAAGGACATTCTCATTATTTTTAAGTAGAAAAAAATCCAATCATTTTGATAAATATAAAAAAGGATATTAAAACACATGGTAAAAATGTAAAACAAGTAAAAAGTTATAAAAAAAGAAAATGAAGTTATTCACATTTTGTAGCTTTCCTAGCAAATATTAAAATGTGTTTAGGGTTACAGTTAAGTACTACTACTAAAACACCCTTCCCCCACCACCACCACCACCACCACCACCAGAGTAACAAATGGTAACTCTTAACAACTTTACTCCTACTCTTTATTCCTGTGGTGTACGAGATGCGAGCCAAAAGTTTCTAAGCTGGCCTTGTGAGTGCTAACAGAACTTTGCTTTGTGTACAAGCCTATCTGTTGAGGTGCTCAACAATAGCTTGTTGTGTGTCCTTATAGATGCTATTTAAATGTGTTTGTGTAAAGGTTTTGTTGAAATATTGGTTTTCCAGGATAGGTAAATTTGCTTGCGAGACCTAAGCTTAAGGAAGCTTTTCGTGTAAATCAATGGGTAAAACGACTTTTTAATGCTTTTAATGTTTGGAAAGTCTACAATTTGGTCGAGGATTATGGAATTTCTGGCCACCCATTGTCAAGTTTGAATAATGAAAATATGGGAAAGGTTTATCATGAGGACAAACAACAATTATAGATGTTTATAGTAATTTAAACCTATCATATGTTCCATGCCAATAGATTTTAACTGGAAATATCAATAATAAAAAGTTTATGTCCCATTTGATGGGTGTTGAACAGATTCAGAACCTGAACCATGACTATTCACCATCCCACAGAACTGTCACTCTGGCAGATATGCAGAAAAAACACAGGTGCCAGGGGCTCCTTTATTTCCATACTTCCCTGACATGTCCACCTGTGACTGCTTACTGTTTCTTTAAATTAACATACAGTTTAAGGAACAAAGATATGAATATGTTATCAAGATTCAAGAAGGCTTGCAAACAGTGCTAAAAGGGAGTTGCAGAGATGCTTACAACAAAGGGAAGAGCCCTGGGCCCAGTGTACAGTTGCAGAAGGAGATAACAAGGACCTAAAGATAGAGTAGGGCTTGACATCTGTATTCATCCAACTGGGGAACTTTTGGCTTGCACTTGGTATATGATAATATAAATGCATAATTCAAGAAAAAGGGTTGATATTAAAGTGTTGTTAGTAGCGAATAATATTGTACCCAAAAGTATGAGCAAAGCACCGGACTAGGGCTACAAACTAACCTTTTCGTTAAACAGTTGTAGCAATGGCCCAAAATTTTGTGGTGGAATTTTACAGAATGTACTTATAAAACAACATTCAAATAGGTTAAATAAAACTTCAATGGCATGCCTACCATTAAACCACTAAATAAACATTAAACTAAATCAATACTTCAGTATGAATGTAAAATTTTCAATAATACTGACCTCTGTAAGCCTTTGTTTATGGCTAGCATGGTCTTTCCGGTGCTAAAACAAAATACAGAAACAAACATAAGAAAATTAAATGATTGAATGTGAAGTAGAAAAGGTTACCGGTAGTCTTAATTTAAATAGGAAATTATTTAAAATCCCATTTATTGACAAGAAAAGCTAGACACAAACTATGGAGTTAGGGTATAATCTGAACAGATAAAACTATGTATGCAGATGATCTGACATTGACTAAAAATTTAGGGAAAAAATAATACAAAATGCAGATATGGCAGCCATACTAAAATCAGAGTTACTCAAAAGCAAACAATTATTTCAGACACCAGCTTCAAACTGGAATCACTCTGAATGTATACTTGTATTTATATTTTAAAGCAGAAACTCTAATGCTCATATGAATATAAATACATAAATTCTATTGACTGCTCTCTTTTCTTAATACTTTGTTCTTACCACGATTAAAACTATGCGTAAAAATACAATTAACAGAACAACAAAAACTGTACACCACAGTCTTTATTCCCCAGTTTGAAATGAAAATGGTGGAAAATAAAGGTAAAGCTTGAAATAAATATATCATGAGAGGAGGAATAAAAATAAAAAAAAACTCAGCACTGCTGAATGCTACGTTGATAAAAATGTGTGAGTACACTACATTAAAACAAAGCAAGCATATAATATCATGCCAGGAATTAAAAGCACAGTTTTAGTTAAAGAGGATTTAAAAGAAAAAAGAAAGGAAAATATCATTGATGGATCATATTTATAGATAATTGTGGTAGATTGCATAGAAAAAATAACCAAAGAGGCAATGGGACAGAAATGTTAACCATCCCATGGGAATTAATTTAAATGTTCATTCATGCAATGAACTATGTGAACTTAACAAAATGCAACGTATTTGGTTATGTAGTGGGGAAAAATTTTCAAATTGAAATGAGAAAATTTAATGTCATGGTGCTTTGGGTGTTGGCATAGTAGAAGCTCTACTGCTCACTCTTACTTACCATTCTCTCACATCAGGCCACAGCGGCAGTCCATAAGGGCTGCTTGGTGGAAAGGCAGGCCAATGTAGCAAATACAATAAAGTGATAGTTGGGACTACAGGAAAGCAAACAAAACTATGGTACTATTCAGTTGCATATCTATTCAATGAGTAGAGACATTTCATTTAGACATGTACAGATTATTTATTCTCTCAATCATGTGAAATGTTTTAGGAAAATTATTTTTTGAAGAAAGTATGTTTTTTCACTGCTTTATAGGGCATACAAAAAAATAATTTGCCAGAAGTGAAAGTACTCATACAAACTGGTCATACCTTTCCACGCAAACGAGATATTTGAAGAGTAAAAGCACACACGTTACATAAACTACAAACAAAAAAAAAACTTTCACAGAAAGAATAAATAACCAAATCGAACTAAAAGAAAAGGTTTAAAGAAAGATGTATAAAAAAACTAGTGGTAGTAAATCATTAGAAATGAAATGCAACTGGGAAAGTCAAGTACCTGGATAGTGGTGACAGTGGAATGTACCTGAAGCGCCCCGTCGGGTGATGAATTGGTCCACCAAAACGCCGTGCCTGTGGTGCCAAGTAAGCTGCTAAAGGTGGAATTGCTTTGTTATTGTTGCTTGGGTTGTTGGCGAACTTAACAGTGATAGGCTCTGTTGAACCCTTAGGAATGGTACCATTCAATTCCTGGATAGCTCTCTCTGCTTCGATACGTTGATCAAATCTTATGAAGCCCACTCCTTTGGACAAACCTGCAAAAGCAACATATGTATTACATGAACTTATGTATTAACTGCTCACCAAACTACAATTGAAAAGCTTGGCCACCAGAGGAATGAGCGAGACAAACGTCACTTGCCGTGCTGTAATTTTCACATTTCACTCAAAACTGAACTTACTTTTCCTTCCTATTCAATAAAAAAGCAACGTTTCTAGATACTATGGTTGTAAGGGATAAAAGAGACCATTATATATTTATATAGCTCATTGTAAATGTAATGCACATTTCTTTAACTTCTTATGTGAACAGTGGGCAAATGAATTTAAACATGATCTGGTGGTTATGCTATAAGGCATCACTCTTGTGTTAGATTAGACTGCTGATGACAGGAAGATCAGGGTTTGAACCCCGGTCGGGTGTACTGAGGGTGGTTTTCCAAAATGGTTTTCCAAAATGGTTTTCCACTCCCGCCATGAAAATGTGGTTACACTTCCTTTAAATTCAACCTTACTCATCCTTTACTCATTCGTGTTATTAGTACATATGCATAGAATCTGAAATGGTAGTAAGATGTTGTGCTAAAAACAATTAATTTAGAAATTATCAGTGGCGGCTCATGTATAGGCACTGCGGAACTGCAGCACCCCCTATTTCCAATTTATATTATTGATAACATTTAATATAATGAGTCCTTTTTTCTTTAACTCTTTCTTTATTTTTGTAGTACAATATATATTCCTTAAGCTTAATGTCTTTACTTCAGTAGCCATCCCCCCGTTTATGAAAAAGATACAAAAATCTTTGTATGGAACTGTTGCTCTTCACAGTGCCAGTGACGTGGTGTTTGACTGTTGTGCGCATGCGCACATAGAAGGGGGGTAGGGAGGAAGGTGGGACTGCCAGATAGAGAGAACATTGTTGAGTGTGTGTTGTGCTTAAAAACTGTGTACCATATTCTAGAATGTGAAAAAGTGTAGAAGAATGTAGAATTAGATTATTATTCTGCTTCCAGCTATTCTATTTGACTCATTTTTTTTGTCTTTTTTATTTAACAAGAAAGATTAAATGCGCTTGCAGTACTTTCAGTGGAGAAAAATGTCCTCAATTGTCATCCAGAGATCAAGGAGAACATTATTGAACTTTTTGCGCAAATTAAAACAAGAAGAATAGATTTCATTTTTAAATGAATAGATAAAGCTTGAACTGTAAAATTTAAGTTAGAGTAATTAAAAAATGTTTTTTTTTGTTAAGATTTTATCAAGTTGCTGAATAAATTTTCTTTTTATACATGTTTTTTTCCTTTTACACAATTTTAAAACAAAGGTTAAAAGATTTCTGGAGCAGCACCCCCACTAATTTTAGCTACAAGCCGCCACTGGAAATGAACTACCCACTGTAATTGATAAACATTCTATAATGCCTGAACACCAGTTAATAATATAGGGTAGTGCCCAGGATGACCTGACATTTTCAAAGTTTAAGCCTCCAGTGGCCAAGCTGGGATAGCTTTATAATATATTTTATACATTCTGTGGGATTTTTAAAATTGTAAGTGATTTTAAGAGGCTATTTAGTGAGGCGTCCAATATTGATACAAAAGTTTGATTTGCCGTCATTACTTAGTTTCACTAAATAAGTTAAGTGCCCCATCTGACATTGCGTACCTTGTTAAGGTCCTAATAGAGCTTAGAATGTGATGTTATAAAGGTGGCCTGAAAGCTGCTCTTAGCCAACCAATTCAAGGGTTAGCATAATTTAAGTTTAAATGATTATACAATGGTTCATTTATCACAACTATTGATGGTTCCTCTGGTTCTGGTATTTATTGTTTATCATGGGGATAGCAACAAGTTTAATGGTATTGCTCTATCCCATTCCTTTAGAGTTTGATGAATGAATCAAAACAAGCGACAGAAGGTTCTTATTTAGATATGAAATCCCAAATGGGGCACAGCTGTTAACAATTTAATTTTATAGTAACATACTGTTGGCATATTGTCACTAAATTCCTTTGACTCTCCGTTGTTTTTTCAAATTCATAACTCATAAGGTCATGACTAATTTCTAAATCATTGCACATAATTGGACACTCACTCATTCACTCACTCACTCACTCACTCACTCAATCCATATCTACACCAGCTCACACACACAAAACCACATTTAATAGGTGTTTAGTGTAAAAGTCATTGTTTCTCCCAGGAATCGATTTGTTTAATTCATCATTACTCAGGATCTCCTCATTTTAGTGGAATTCAAACCACTCTTTTGAAGTTTCAAGTTAGGGCTCAAACACATCTCCTCAGTGGCTAATGTAGAATCTCGCATTGTACAAGTGTGAATATATGTATATCAGTTGTTTCATGAGACATGGTCATGTTTTGAGGCTAGAAGCACTAAGAATTCCATACAAAAGTGTAATTTTAGTAGTGTCAATTCAAGCCCTTCCGGCAAGCACAATGAGCTGTTGTAATGCTATGGATAGCTCACTAGTATATTAACTAAACCCCATAAGACACAAACCACATTACATGCGTACACGCGCAAAAATTTCAAAATGGAGAAAATAGACAAATTCCTTGTGTTGAGACCATATTGCTCATGTGACATTAACAATTGCTTATTCTCAAAGGTTGACAACATTTGCTACTTTTAACTTTGATCAAATACAAATACAGACACAATATTAAATGCTAAGTGTATCTAGTTTTAATTAGTGAAAAACACAACATTTTAGCCACACACACTACTTATTGTCTAAGAACTACATTGATTTGGGAGGCCATTGGGGTACCGTTAGCTGTTATAGAGGTAATTTTTATTAAAAATATTAATGGGATTAACAGAAAATCTGTGTGTACTATTGAATATTGACAAATACATGACCATGCACACTGATATGGGATTAAGTGATACAGGTGTGTGTAGTTCTAATTCATGTTTGAAATCCTAAATTATAAACTCATATTATATAACTCTTAGAAAATATCCCACCTGTCAGAATAGCAAAACTTTCTGCAATATAATTAGCAATGACAAAAAGAGACAGGAAAATAACATATTGGAAATGTACGTTCTAGTGAGTCATGTAAATTATGTTCCACGAAAAATAATTGAATGATTTACTGTACAGATAAATTAATATTATAGCATCTGTATTTCATGATACTTTTTAGGTATCAAAAGTCAATATAAAAGGTGATGCATATTTATGATGAGCTTGATACGCATTGAACATGTATGCATATATTAAATGGTTAACATATCAACATATGTACATAAAGGTTCATGCATATGTCTTCTCAACCACACACACACACACACACACACACACACATTCACACAAATACTAAAATAGCCTTAGTGAAGCAATGTAACCTAGCTTATCATTCCTTTTTTCTGTCTGGGCGTGGCATGGTGGCGAGGCCTGGTGTTCATGGCAGGGCTAAAGCACGGCAAGTGACGTGCTTGCAAGCCAGCTACTGTATATTACGTACTGTACCGGTGGTTAGATCAATTCTGTGTGTTATTGTTCTACAAGGGGTGAATGTAGCCAGCGAGCAAGGCCCACCAACAAATCTGACACTATAATGTTAGTTTAGTATGCACATTACAGCTAAACTACTAAGAAGGAAAATAAAATCAACAATTCACGGTTTCTTTCTGTATTAAAAATGCGTGCACTAACAGTCCGCTAAGTCATTGTAAGCTGTTAAGTAATTTAAATATCAGCTTACTTATTATAGAAACAATTTTTAGAGCAGTGGTCTCCCAACATAAATGTTGAAGTATACCCTGCAGTTATAATTAACTCATGTTCATTCTATAGAGTATTAAAAAATTCTAAATCTGCAATATGAAGACCACTATTCTAGGAGGAAGGCAAAATTGTCCTAAATGTTAGAAACAAAACAGAGTCACTCACGTACAGGGTATACTGTCTCCAGCTCCACTGACAAATTGGCGGACTACGGAAGAGAAAAAAAACCAAAAATGTACACTTGTATTCCCAGAGTCCTAGGGCAAAAGGTTACTGAAAAAACTTAGACATGAGTTACATCAAGCACAGTTTCTCCACATTAACATCTTTTAAAATTATTGTTGCTAAAACTTCTTGCCAAATAAAAAAATCTCAGTGTCGTTCACATGCAGTGAGAAACATAATATGCACAGATTGGTGCAAAAAAAAAAAGTGAAGCTGGTGTGCCCCAGACCCCGCCACTTTGCCTGAATACCCACATAATCACACACAAACACACAGCTATGAAAATAGACTTACCAACTAAATAAAATTAGCTTCAATACTAGCACAGCTAAACCATAATTAAGCTTTTTGGAAATTTAAGTGTCACTACATTTACAACAAATTACAATATTGCTTCCACAGATTTCTCAAAGATCCTTTATTTGTGTTATCAGATTCATGATTATATATTATTTTGTATAATGAACATCCATTGTTTAATTTTAAAAAAGTTTTGAGATAAATAGATAATTACATTAAAATATAATTATTAGAATATCAAAATTAATTCTTACAAAAACATTTATTGAGAATGCATATATATATTTAAACACCCCATTGGAAATTAGATTATACCATAGTCGTTTGCATGCAAGACTAGAAAAACTATCTTATTAAAAGTAAAAATAGCTCTTATTTAATTATTGAGATATTAAAAATCACACATTTTTCTAATAAAAATATTGTTTATAAATAGTTTAAATGACCTGCTTTGGTGGCCACATGGTCTAAGGCATCACTCTCATAAGAGTCTAAATTCTTGATGAAAGGGAGATTGAGGTTTGAATCCCGGTCAGGTGTGCTGAGGGTGGTTTTTACAATATGGTTTTCCACTCTCCTTCCAAGAAAATGTGGGTATACTTCATCTGAATTCAGCCTGCCTCATCTTAAGTTCATTAATATAATTAATATCTATTATGCATATAACCTTAACAGGTAGTAAGACATGGTGCTAAAAAATAGTTTAGATGTAATAGAAACAACCTCTAATCGAAAATATGTTTATAATGACTAAAGAAAGAACTTTAACTTTTCATTTGTTTTGTCATAGATATGTAGATACTGTTATGGTTAAAAATAATGGTGTAGATATTCAATTGAAATTTCTCTAACTATAACTATTGGCATTTTTATGGGAAAACTGTTTTTAGGTATTAATTACATAATTTATTTGGAGAAAGAAGGTATACAATGAGGTTAAAGCAACCATTCAAATATATTTTGATATCATGATTCCCAATGCATCTTGAAAGCCACTAAAGTTGTGTGTGAATGCAATCATGTGTAGTTATGTGTTTGTAGGTTTGCTTGAGACAATTGAGGACTATTGTTCTCCAAAATGATTATCCTGCAACTTCAAAACTGAGAATGTTCTAGAATTTAAAAGAGTATAATTACTAATTTAAAAACCTATAGAACTATAAATCAAGGTGAGCTTATTGAATAAAATAAATAATTCAAATGATCTAAATCGAAAAAGTTTTAAAAAGTTTACACTTTACTAATTTTGTTTAAATATTTTTTTAAATTATGTTAATTCCCAATCCTCATATATCTACACAAACACAACAATGCACACAAGCTCTACCTGGACCCTTTTCTTTATAATCCTTTCTATATTTATATTATCTCTTAATACACCTTTTTCTATACCCTCTTGTACCAATCAGACAATACAGACATCACATGACACCATTAGAAGACATCCGGTTTACCAATTTGTGCCCTTGCATGTACGTTTTATGTTTCTCATTATCATAACATACAAAACAAGTGACGTCTCTATCTAAAATTTGTAAAAATACTATCACTTAACTGGTAAAAAACCACCCAAAAGTAACAACATAGGCTTCTATTGAAGATATTTAATTGATTAATACTTTTTAAGTTAACCATTTGACTGATGATCCAAATTAGAAAACACTTAAAAAAATTTACTACCATTTTCTAAAGAAGGCCTACTTTTAAAGTGTAAATATCAGCAATTAATAATACTACTCAATGTAACACATATTTTTATGTTTATTTGATACCTTTATCAGCTTGGAGAAAAGTACCAATAATCCTTAACAATTTTAAAAAAATAATAAAGTAGACCTATCGTGATTCATGCACACAAATGTGCTCTTGAGGGAATTATTAATAAATATGTTTTGCCTAATTACTTGTGAAATATGTAACATATATTTAGTCAAGATGCCTAAATCTTAATTCACTAAATAAAATAAATATTTAAAGATATGTTAAATTAAAATGATATATATATAATACAGGAATATCCCAACTTATACAACACTTCAACTTATATCACACTTACAACATTTTTCAATTGCCACCATGCCCCGAACTTGAAGTTCTTACATCGTAGATACAATGCCTTGGCTACATAGAGCTACCAATCACATCATTGTACAGTGATTTGTATGCCTTTTTAAAAATGGCTTACAGTATTTATTTAAGTTACATATGTGTTTGTGTGATGGTTAGGTCCGTTTATAATTATTGCAGTGTGGTACATTCATTGATAAGTGGAAAAAAAGCATTGCTTAGAATTGCAACAATTTTCATGTTACGGCATTGGTCTGAAACCTAAACCTGTAATAAGTGCGGGACATACCAGAAATAGATGAATTGATCTTGATTGAAGAAAATTTTAAGATTTTAAAATTTAAAAAGTTAACCCATATTACAATGTTTAGCTATTCAGCTTGCCATTATTTTCTTAGTAATAATTCCCTGCATTCCCTAGACACTTTAGAGAGTAGTGTAGATGAAAGAGCTGTCTTTTTTTTCCCCATAAAACTGACTGTTGTCAAGTCATGGCATTGGGGTTTAAAACAGGATAGTATGAGCTTGATGGGGAACTTAATGTAGTTGTTATATAACCCAATATTTCAAAGTAAAAAAAAAAGGTGAGGGGCAAGAAGACATTTAACTAGAATTGGTGTGTTTGTTTATTTAATTTGTTTTATCTTTGATACAAAAGCCCACTATTTAAAGCTTGCAGTTTAATTTACCAAAATAACAAATATGCCAGTGTTCTTTTAGTTATTTGTGAAATTACCTGTGTTTTTCCAGTTGTCTCCATTCTCTAGATGATTGGTAACCCTGGTTATTTAAACTCAATCACCAGCCACTAGGGTGGAAAATAAATGGGATGGATGAAGTTTTTTGGAATTGAATTTGAGGTATATTTATCGACTATGTTCCTTCGATCGTAATTCCACCCCAACCACTAAAAGGTAATCTGTCTTTTGAATGTTAGAGATCAAATTCTATTGGCTGGGACTATCAACAATTGATACCAATGGTGAAGTTTGGTTGGTTACTTAAATATGACAACCAGACCTAATTACCAGTATAGATTATTGATAGGCCGAGCCAGTGACAATTAATTCCAACCAATCATAGGCCTAATTATCTCTGATTGGTTGAAAAGGAACTACCAGTGAAGAGCAACAAATTTATAAACATACCTCAAATTTTTGGCCAAACATTAGAATCATCCAAGATAATTGCTGTTGTTGCTTTAATCAAAACGGTGGAAGCAAATGAATAACTCGAAATTGTTGATGATTAATTATTGAGACACAAAAAAAACATAAAAAATATATATTTCTTATTAGAGTGATAAAAATAATTGATTAAATGTGTATGATCAGAACATATTTCTTCTATATAACAATGATCATTAGCAGCAGTTTTCTGGAGGCACAATGATCATATTGGTTTCGACATAGAAGCCAACTAATTAATAAACAATATTTTCACAAATAGTTTCAAAACATTACATCAACTTCAAGAAAGTATAAGTTAAAAGTTCGAGTTTTTAGTTAATAAGCCATGTAAGATTTAATATAGGATAAAGTTTATTTAAATGCTTTGAAACTAGTGTTTTGAAAAGTTGTAGTACCATGTCCCCACACTGAAGCATTTCACTTGTGATCCCATCTACTCCCATAGCCTTGCCCTTACACTTTCATAGCTTTTAACACCTCAACCTTGTTAATTCGTTCACTCATCATACATAACCTTTTCCACATTTTCGGTTACTTTCTCTAAGTTTTCACCATACAATTACTCAAAATACTCCCTCCATCGCTCTCTTATACTGTTTACTACAAAATCATCTCGCCATGGGGATATCAAGATATAAAAATCAATAATATACTACAAAATAGAATATTAATTTTTTGAATGAAATTATTTTGGGTTCCTAGAAAACTGATAACACACTATTATATAAAGCTAGGTTTATAATTGATTTGATAAATTGAATGTCTAAAACTTATATGATAAGTTTCCTATTTCCCTCCTCCTCTCTCTTATTCCAAACAAACTTATAAAACAATTTGTATCAAATCATTATTATTCAAATTATAATATGAAGAAATGTTATTCCAATCAAGTTTGAAATATTGAATGATTTGCTGACTTGACTTGACTCGTCAAGCTCAAGATAGGGAAAACCTTGAATAAAGCACCTTGGTGAATTCCACAAGTGAATATGGATGACATTAGACTTTTAACTCCACCCATATAGTCAACTCCAAAAGTAATTTGTCATTTTGTTATCACAGTGAAAACGTTATTTTGGTTTACAAATAATGTGAGGGTTTACTGGCAGCATAACTTGGGGGGAAGGGGTCCACAGGATTTGTTTTAAGACGTTTCTTTTATTCTCGAGAACAAAGCTAAAACCAATCTTGCCTCAAAATAAAAATAAATAAATAAATGAAAAAATTTGTTGTCAAAATACTGTAAATGCTGAGTTTGCTTGTTTGTAAAATGTTGTATTTTTTCATTTAGATTTCTTTTTGTTCACGTTCATTTACCTCGTTTGAATGCTTCCAAAATTTCAAGTCCTTGATCCTCTTTGATTTGCTGTTGATGCCTGTATATTAAACATTAATATTCAATTTACACAAGAGCAAGTGTTTTTCCTCCTGGTTGTTTTACATTTTCTACACTGTTTACTTAATTTAGTGTAAGTTTTTCTGTGTAAAAAAAAAATGTTATAAATCGATGGTGTGTATGTAGAAGGACAGATTGAAACCTAATTAATACTTTAAAAACAACTTCAAATAACATTTAAATATATCCAATTTAAGACAAAAATAGTTTCTGAAAGTAAAGGTTGTATAAAGACCCAATAAGGTACCATAAAAAAATCTCCAGAGCTTACAGAAGTATCCAAATAATTGTGAAAAGGACAGATCCAACATAAATAAACAATTCATAAAAAAAAAACTTTAAGCAACTTGTAGAGACAAATAATAATTTCACTGTGAGAAATACTATAAACGGCTTATAGAGGCATTCAATTTAAAACTGTTATTTGGGGGAGGTTGCATAGATCTCAAATTACTGTAAAACTGCATCCAAATTGAAAACATAAAAGATCTTGTTATTATTATTAGCACCGCGTCTTACTACCCGTTCGGGTTATACGCACTAAGATCTTGTTAAGTGTAAGGAATATACTGATCTACAGATAGTAAAATAAATTAATTGGTTAAATGTAGAGGAAGTATCTTTATTTTAAAATCAGTGCCAAGGAATGTGAAAGGAGTCCAATGTAATTGATATAGTACTAGGTTAACTAAATAATGCTTTCAATGAGAAGAAAGCAAGGTTAGTTAAAAAAAAGAATCGAAGTATATATATAGAAAGAGAGAGAAAGAGAGAGATAACTATTGCTAAACCTTTTTTTATTGATATCGAAATTTAACTGAAATGAAACATGTGTAGGGGATTAATAATGAACTGTCAAATATATTTTTAAACATGGACACCCATTAAGTTCCACAAACAATGTATACTAGGCATATATTTATTTCTATACTGTGGAAACACTTTGTATTCCTCATGAGTATTTAAAGTCATCTGACCATAATGAATATATTGCACAATTTTAACAAAAGCTATAAATGGTGATTCAATTATTTAAAATCATAACAGTTCAGGAATTATCAAGGGCAAAACTTGCTATTTTATGCATTCTGTTTACCATTATAAGGTAGGATGATTAAGTATGGGGATGAAATTTAGTAAAGACAGTCAAATGAGTGTACAAAATAAATATATACATAATTTTATATTAATAAATGCATAAATATGAAATATAAATACATACATAAATAATTTTATATATATTTATAACTACACATACATGCATATCATGCACAGTAACATGGGAGATCCATGGCCTCCGAATTTTTTTTAGTACCATAATATTAAACATACAATGTTTGTTTTATTAATACATTTTGTTTAGATTCCTTCATTTATGAGGATCATGTCCCTTTGTTCTTCAAATTAATATGTTTGTGTTGACTTGCTGAGTGATTACTGACAAAGTGATTTATTAATACTAGTAAATAATAACACACAATTAGCTGTATTATCTGAAATGTTAACCGTTTTAATGATGTGTAGCCACTATTCACTATTGACCGGTTTTATTATCTATTAACAAGCAAGGTATGTGTTGAGTCAAAAGAAATAAGACTTGCCCATATTTCAGCGATTCAACACTGCATCGATGAAAACAGTAATCATCCCAAAATCTATTGAAAGGTAAGAATGATTAATTTATGACCTTATATAGCTGTTCATTAGAATTCATGGAACTTGTCTCAACAAGTGCTAATGCATCCCATTGATAATTAAGTTTACCTCGAAATATCCTCTACACCTCTATTCAAAAAGAAATTATTTCCAACACATAATAAACAACTAACTCGATATCACAACTTTTGTAGGAATTATCTTTATATTATTTGAAATAGCAGAAATACTTGGGTTAGACAGATCACTCAAGCATCATGGTTTGTGGATGATCCATTCCCTATTGATCTTTGCTTAAAAAGAGCTTAATCTGTGAATCACTACCAACACGAATAACGAATCATGTATCGCGATCATTAAAATGACAAATTTATACATTCACACTATTCACACAAATAGTGAATTACGAACCAAAAATCACCAATTATTGCATTGTACAGATCTAGCTCTATGTGCATATATTTACATACACAAACATTCTATGTGCGCATAGACACACACACACACACACACACACACACACACACACACACACACACACACACATATATATATATATATATACACATACACAGATATAGTAGGATTCTGAGAGTAAGAATAGTCTTTAACAGTTACTAAAGTTACTAAAACAATTTTACTATATTCATACATAAGTCATCTGATTTGAAAAAGTCACTTATGATAAGATATGATTAATACCTTTAAAATAATATTCATAAATCATTCTCTAGACACTCTATAGTTAGATTTTATTAATGTTGTCTGCAAGAAAAAGTTTGTATTTTATAAAATGTTCTTCCTATGAAAAGTGAACAATATAAATTATGAATGACTGAATTCATCTGTGTATAATGGTGAACATGATTATATACATATATATACATATATATATATATATATATAATTATTTTCACCAATCTGTGTTGCGTGACTGAAAAAAAGATTTTCCCCACAATGAAAGATGATATAATGGTAACATTTATGTAACAGTATATGGCATAGATGTGGGAACAAGTGTCTAAAAATTCCATTTGGTCTGCCAAGAAGCTTCGTGAAGGATCGGGTGCATCCGTTGATAATTTTTTTTGCACCATGTCTTACTGCCCATTTGGATTACACGCTTACAAGAACTTTATATGGGATTAACATTTCACTCTATAAATGCTTGTATTAACATTATCAATCACATTAGCAAGGAAATGAAAACTAGCTTGGTCAGAAAAATTGTAAGTTCCAAATCAAGAATATCATTTATCATTGATGAGGCAACAAAAATTAGTTATAAGTCCACATTGATCTTTTATATTATTATTATTATTATTTAGCACTGTGTCTTACTACCCATACGGGTTATACACTTTAAGTACTAGTAACGCTAATGGATTAGGAATCGGGAAGGATGAATTAGAGGTAGTGAACCCACATTTGCGTGGAGGGGGAGTGGAAAACCATTTAGGAAAAACCACCCCCAGTTCACCTGACCGAAATTCGAACCTCGATCTCCCCGTACTCAGCGGTTGAGCTCAACACGACTAGCGCATTAGCCAACTACGCCAGTGAGGCGGGTGATATTTTATATTCATGCTGTGATTTATAGTTGTGAAATAACCACACCAGTTAATTTATTTAATCGCCCGATAAAATTAAATCATGTGCCATTGACTGGGATTTTCTCTGCTTTGATTTGCCACCTGCAATCTGTCTGTTTGGCAGAGGAATACCCCAATGAATATTTAGTTTCTGGTGCATATGATGGTGCAGTGGTAATGTTTGGGTTTCATGGTCGAGTTAAGAAATTATTGAAAGATAAATTTCCATCAATAATTGTATGGCACTGTGCCAATCATATACTGGAATTATCTGTCCATAATACTGTGACAGTTGCTGGAATTAACAGATTCAAATCATTTATTGACAAGTTATATGTTCTTTACCACGCATCACCAAAAAATATTCGAGAGCTGCAAGCATGTACCAATTCAATAGAGCTGCAGCTTTTGAAAATTGGATGAAAAGTACGCACTTGTTGGGTAGCATCCAGTTTTTGTTTGATGTTTGCAGTTAGGCAAGATTACAAACCATTGGCGAGCTATTTTACAAGTGCTAAGGATGATTGTTCTAGAGACAGAAAAAAATTGTGCATGTATGAAGGATTGCTGAAGAAAATTACAACAATGGAGTTTATATTCGACTTTGGAGTAATGTGTGAGGCACTTCAAGAGCTTGCTGAACTGAGTCTGAAATTGCAAGAATGGAACATAAATTTTTATAATGCCAATAATGCGATTAATCTTCTAAGAGAAACAAATACATCCTGGACATTATTATGAAGAATACATTATTGCTACCAATTCTCTCATTTTACAAAGAATTTCTATATAAAAATAAATAAATAAAGGAAGACCTACCAATCTCTCCTGTTTCAATTTATGAAAACTTGAAAATTTCAATATTAAAGAGGTTACTTTATGAAGAAGAAGCTGATTTACATAAATGGGCACTGTGCTAGATTCGAAACAGTGACCAGGAGAAACAAAAAATCATTTGACATTTGGGCAAGTTGAAATAAGAAAGTTGTGTACATGACTTTGCTAAAGTGAAAGAGAGATGATACGGAGTTTTCGAGAATACCTAGAGGAAAAAAGAATTTCAGATTGAGTATATCGATTAATGCACACCTTCAATATAATTCAAATTTCTTCAAGTGAATGTGAATGGGTTTTTTCACAGATGAACATTTTAGTAACCCTTTTAATAGCTTCTTAGTTGACTATGACAATATCTGTAGTTATGTACATCTATGTCAATTTGATCCAACAAAATTTGTTGGATCATGGCTACTTTAGGGACATCACTCAGCTATTGACACGAAAAGCAGATAAAGAAATCGAGATGTTGAACCATCTGCAAGCATGATTCAGATTTGGAGTTTATCATAAATATTTTTCAATTTTGTAAGCATCATAAACTCTTTTTTAAAATAGCTTGACTTGTAAAAGAGATGTACTATATTCCAAAATCTAAAAATAGCAACTTGGCTTTGATCCTACAGTTTAAATACTAAATACATTTTAAGGTTAAAAAATCTTAAAAATACAGTGTATCCACCATTTTTCCTATGAAATATCCCAATTACACATACATATACATACGCATTACACACATGCAGTATATTGATATATGTAGTATGTATATAGACCATGAAGACAAATTTTTATATATATATATATATATATAGACCATGCTTATACTAAAGTCTCCATACATAGTAAATAATGTGTACTTTTTTTCCTTTTGTTTCTTTCGGGTAGCGTGTGAAAATGCCCTTATCTAAATACAAATACATATAATATAGATTAGCCTCCGGGATTGTTCTGGAAGCAGTGAACATTCCTCACTTGAAACAGAAAATTATCAAGGCTTGCTTTCAAATAACACCAGATGTGCTTTTAAAAAAGTTTAAAGAGAATGGAAAAACTAAATTGACTTATGCATTGTCCAGGATGGTGGTCACTTTGAGCACATTTTGTAACAATGAAGTTAATAAATCAGTTTTACCTTTGTATCAAAACTTTTTGATCACCTTGTTTGTGTGTGTGTGTGTGTGTGTGTGTGTGTATTATGTACCTATACTATGCACACGTGTATACACACATCCATATGTATACACCGTACACACACACACACACACACATATATATATATATGTAAACATGCAGGGCGAGACAAAAGTAATTGTGCAACTGCCGATCACAATACATTATACATACAGTAGCTACATTATTACCAGATACATATAAATGCTGGAAATGTTCTCCAAGTGCTCGCAGGTATACATTTACATGTTTTATCTTGTTGGCATAGATACATGATAGTTCAAACGATAATAAGTTAATGACAAATGTTGTAATGACATCCTTAATTTAAGCAGATAGTAAGAATTATCTTAATAAACAGTGTTGTTCATTCCTCCCCATAGATATTAATCTGGGGATGGAAGAATGGGCGAACATGGAGGATCATATGTCCTGTGAGGTTAGTTTGTCCCTGAACACACCATGCAATAATGCCATGGAAACATGAGCTGTATGGCTGGGGAAAATTTCGTCCTCAGTTAAATGCCTGAATAAAGTGTATAAGATAACCTCACAATTACATTCTGTGTTCATTGTGTCAATTATTATGAGGTGAATTATCAGTTTTCAAGAAATTGTGCACCATATACCAACCTACTTATCATGTAATAGTGTCTCGCTTATCTCAGGTGGCTTATTTTACAACCAAATGCCGTTGTTTTGGCTGGTGATGTAACCAGATAAATGAAAGCATGCCTCATCAAAGATAATGCTACATCCAGAATATTTTCTCTTTACATAAATAAAGTTTATGAGCCATCAGAAATACTCAACATGTTTGGGGTCGTCTCTTTCTTTCAGTTTGTGCACTGATGTTACCTTGTCAGAGTAGAGATGCAAGTGAGCATCAGTGAGTGCCCTGCATGTGCTGCTGTATGACACCCCCACTTGCTGCGACAATTTACAAACATACTTCTTTTGGCTTTTCATAATGCGATCTGTTAAAGTTAGTACTTTTTCCATTGTTTGCACTCGTGACCTGCAAGATCTCAACACATTCTTCACTGATCAAGTTTTATGAAATTTATCAATTAACCGCAGTGCATAGTGATGTGGTTGGTCAGTATCAAGAAACTTTTCCAAACATTTATTTTTCACTTCTTCCATATACTCATCTGAACTATAAAATACCCATTCCACTAAAAATAATTGTGCCGCAAATGACAAAATAATTTTTTACGGTAATGCTTTGGGACTGATTGATTTTCCTTCAAAGAATCAATGACTTAACCTATCCAAAGAGCAAATCTTCGGAAAGAAGGGAGGGCCAAAAGGAAGGGATGGGATGGGATGGGATGAAGGGTCTTTGTACGGGTCTTAAGTCATGTAAACCATTGTTAATATCAATACCAAGAAAGTTGCAATTCTAGCATCTGTAGTATAGGTGCACAGTTAACTTTGGCTCATCCTGTATGTATACTAGTACACCATGCACACACACACACACACACACACACACACACACACACACACACACACATATATATATATATACATGAAGAATAGAGCATTGGGTCTTGAAGCATGCATACATATTAAAAAAAAAGTTTCTTAATTGGTCAACTTCTCATACTAATTCATTTCCCCATGTGACATTGCTATTTGAATGCATATTTCACATTATGATTTTTTGACTAAATTATTGTGTGTGTATTGAATAATTAATGTAGGCCTAGTTTTTCTTAATTTCCAAACGAAGGCAAATACAATCATGCAATTGATTTATTAAATTAAGCTAGCTTAGATCTTTCTTGCAAATAATGTGACTTGTGATCAGCTGTTTGGGAATATAAAAATAATTTAATAATCTTCAGTCATGAATAACAGCATTCTTGAAATAAATTTGCCTAATTTTTACCTCTAACTTCCTAAAAAGTAATATTATTTGGAAAAGGGTTGACAACTGTTGACGCAAACTGATTTTATTCTGTGCGTTGACACTAAAAGCAAAGTCGAAACTAAAACTAGCGGATGAAACAAAGTGTGGTGGTCATAATAACCCAAATGCTATCTTTTCCTTGAAAGTGAATTTAGTGGAACTAGCAACTAACTTTGCGTAGAATGGTCATAATAGCCCTGAAACCTTATAGCAGTGAATTCCCTCCTTTACCCTTCAGGTATTTCCATTCTCTCTCCAGGCGAATGCTGATGCACCCATCATAATCCAATTACATCCTCCACACCAACCTCTCTATCTTATACCCAACTACTTGAAACCATCCCCCCCCCCCTTTTCCTCTCTAGCCCCTGGTTCCATACCTTCATTTTCTAACCTTCACGGCAATTAGAGATGGCGGCATGGGATTAAAATATAATTAAGGTTATATTTAACCTCATGGAGGGATGTGGAAAATAAAAATGGCTTCCTACCCTTGAACAGAGCTTATGCAGGTCCTGACATGCACACTCAACCCCCGGGTCCTATAGCCCTCAAGGCAAGGTCATAGGTTTTAAAATCCAAGGGGTGGTGGATTATTTTAATGTTGTGTATTTGATGGTCAACATGGGACCGAATATTTATAATGAGATGGAAATTATCATTTATTACACCTAGATTTAAAAGACCTAACGGCACAAGACCTAAATGCTATAGTAACTAAACCCCATAAGACCTAACTTCACTGCACCTAATTTTACTAGATCTAAAAGAACTGGACTTAAAGGCACTGGACCTAAAATTAATTATTAATAGATTACTTAAAAATATCCTTAACTGTTCAAACAGGCAGTGGACCTAAGCTTCACGAGACCTAACTTCACGAGAGGTAACGTCACAAGAGGTAGCGTCACAAGAGGTAGCGTCACAAGAGGTAGCGTCACAAGAGGTAACGTCACAAGAGGTAACGTCACAAGAGGTAACGTCACAAGAGGTAACGTCACAAGAGGTAACGTCACAAGAGGTAACGTCGCAAGAGGTAACGTCGCAAGAGGTAACGTCGCAAGAGCTAACTTCGCAAGAGCTAACTTCGCAAGAGCTAACTTCACAAGAGCTAACTTCACAAGAGCTAACTTCACAAGAGCTAACTTCACAAGAGCTAACTTCACAAGAGCTAACTTCACAAGAGCTAACTTCACAAGACCTAACTTCACAAGACCTAATTTTATAATACCTAAAGTCATGGCTCCTAAGCTTTAGGTCTTGTGAAATTAGGCCCATTGCATGTGATCCGAAATTCCTTGGGGCAAATATATAGGTTTATTTATAATACAATTTTTTTATTTGAAACATACTTTTATAAAACTAATAACTTTCAAGCTTTACACAATTATATATATAAACGTTTTGAACAATAAAGGTAAAGTATTGTGACTGTAAAAAAATCTAACCTGAAATTTTAATGGATGTCAACGTCTTATTACCCCCCAAACCCTAAAATGTAGTTTTTGCAATGCCGTCGGTCTGTGTGTCTGTTTAACCCTAAAATTAAGAGTAGATTAATAAAAAGTGAAAATAGAAAAAACAGATTTTCTCAAAATCGGCTCTAACAATTTTGATTAAAATTCGTATCTAGGCATTGATTAAGATTATAAATGAAATGGCCATTTCTATTTTCCTATGAAGATGAATTTTAGGGTACTTTACAGAAGCGGAAATTTCTGTATTTCTACAAATATTTGAGATACTAAATAACATATCAATGCAAAATTGTATTACTATTAAAAATAAAAAACTTATTTGAAATATTTTTATAAAACCAATATTCTCTGAGACATTGGTAAATATATAAATACATTTTTCTGAGCTTTAGTTATAAAGAGATAACACAATAATTCTGTAATTCTATAGAGTAGTTAAATATAAGTGTCTCAAAATATTTTATTTTTCCTTTAACCTCTTAGGAGAAATGTTTGTACAACAATGATCTCCATTTTAGACTCAATAGTCAATATTTACATTATTTATTGGTCAAAATTTATAAATGAAGAATTGAATAGCAATGGGATGGCCTGAAGATGTGAAACACATAATAAAATGTTAAAATTTTAATCAGAATTCGAAATTTTAGTATGAAGTGTTGACCCTTCTGGACCCAAAATCGATCATTTTTATTGGTCCAAACATACAAATGAGGACATTCTTTAAAAATAAAACTATAAAATTTAAAACTGGAACTCAAAAAGGTTTTACGTAATTATAGTGCAATTTAAACTTGGGTTTACTAGTGTATATTATTTCATTTCACATGTATTACAAGTTTTGAGTAAATATTTCCATTTTTAAACAAAAGAGCGAGAAAGTCTGTGCGGAGTCCGTACCATTTATTTAAATTTTTAGTGTTACCTTCTGATCTATATTGTACTAAACTTTTCATACCCACGCAGTTAGCCTGACTAAATCAGATTGATTTCATAGAGAGCAAAGGCTCATGATGTAAACATTTAACAATATATAAATAAATAAAAATTGGGAAGGTGGATAATACTAAACATGAATGTTGTTCCTGTTTGATACTGTCTATTACCGCTAACAAATACTGTCATTTCCTATGTAATTCTGTTGTTGACAAGCAATAATAAAAGGTATAGTTTTATATAAAAATAACTTTACCAGTAATTTCAAGCAGGACTGTTGGTGCTATTAAGGTTTTTGATTATAAAAGCAAAATATTTAAGGAGTTTGTGAAAAAAATTTATATTGTGGATGTGCCATGCACAAGATTTAAATAAGAGCATGCTGATATTCACAGTTTTGAAAACAAGAATAAAATTAATTAGAATCATAGCTATACTAGTGTGTGATGTTTGCAAAGCCTTGACTTACTTTTAACAAATCTAATTTAAGTTGACCTATAGAAATAAGTATAATGCTTGGTTGAATTTAATCATTCTAAACTAATACTCTGGGATATGCCAGTTAAATACTTTTCCGAATATGAAGAAAATAAGTCTGACAAAATAATCCCCTGATGTCAAACTTCTTAGTGTGATATAAAGTGTTAATTATGTTCAAACTGTACCTTTAATATTAGTATTGCAGTTTTATATCTAGTGTTTAAATTATTTGCAAAAATTTCAAAATCATACATTGACAGTCACAAATCATTTTGTAAGAAATTTTCCGTTCTCAGAAAATAATTCCATTTTCTTTTTCTTGATCCCTGGAAAGCATCTAATCGGAATATTTGCTATTTTATTTCACTAATTACTCTATAACCTTAAATATACTAGCAGAATACATAAGGACCACTTCATTAGATATTTAACACTTTACATTTAAAGGATTTATTTGATTTGTGCAAAGCCATATTATATCCATGTGAACATGTTTGTTTTGATTTTAAATTGAAAATATTGTGCAAGGCTTATGTACAATATTGTGTGTGAAATATGGCATACAACATTTAACCACGGGGATGCACTTCTATATCATTCTAAAATTCTGCTGGAGATCACCTATCTTTTTATATGGGTATAAGAATATTCTAATGTTTATATTTGTTTGAAATGATTAATAACTGAAGATTTCCAAGTTATTTTGACATACTATAACAGAGATGCAGGATGAGAGTACATAAATTCCAAACTGACTGTTCAGATGAATTTTGAGACACTAAGATCATATTGAACAGTTTCTAGAACCATAATCCAAAGTTGTTTTTAATTATTTGCCAGGCACCCTCCCAATCTTATTCCCTTAAGGTGTAATGGAAGGGGACGTGATAAAAAGCCAGTGTTGTTGAAGTTTTTATGGCAAAACTTTTTTTTAATAAATAAAATATTGCTCCATTACAAACATAGTTTTTAATTTTCTTCACATGGTGATATCAACCGTTGTTGGATATCTGTCATGAGTATGGTGGCATTATCTAACAAACTTTTTAAATGAAAAGAAAAAGTTTTAATTAAATTCCAGAACACCCTAGTCAGATATTCAAGAAATCTTGAGGTCATCATGTGAAGGAAATTAAATTCTGTTTGTACTGAAGCAATGTTTTAATTATTTTTGCCATAAAATCTTCAAAGACGCTGGCCTTTTCTTGTGTCCCCTTCTACACTACCTTAACTTAAGTCCAACAGCTGGCACACTGGCATCTGGGCGTAATACTATGAATTACAATATCGTGTAAAATGTATTTCTCTATTCAAATCAGAATATAGTTATTTTTCTATATTAATACAGTTTTATCTAAACTTTCTTTACAATAAAAAGTATGGTACACAGTGTGTCTGAAGGAAACAGTGAAATTAAAATTTTCAATAAATTAAGATACAACTTAAATTTTTTTTGCCTGTCTATTCACATCTAATATTCAAACCCTCAAACAAATACGAGTGCCACTGCACAAGATACTAATTTTGTTCACCATTAAAGATTAAAAGTACTAGCCCAAACAATGATAAAGTATATCACACCTAGAAATTGATAGGGGGAAATAGTACCTAGGACCACACTTATCATAACCTTTAATCATTTTAATTGTACTCATTTTTCTGAAATGGATTGACAAATTTTGGACCTTACTGGAATAGCTATTAATTATTAGGGGGGAGAGAATGAACCCATTTTTACTTTAAATTTTTTTAAATGAAAATTAATTCATATCAGAAAAAAATAAACGGCATGGAACTCCGCAGGGCTCTCAAACTATTATTTAAAAATGGAGATATTTACCCAAAACTCATAATACATGTGAAACGAAATAATCTACACTAGCAAACCCAAGCATAAATTAAAATATACTTATGTAAAAAAAATGTTTTAGTCTCGATTTTTAATTTTATAATTTTATTTTTAAAGAATTAATGTTCTCATTTGTATGTTTGGACTGATAAAAAAATATCAATATTGGGCCCACAAGGGTTAACACTTCGTATTAAAATTTCAACTTACGGTTAAAATTTTAGACATTTTATTAGTTGTTGCTAATCTTAATGCCATCGCATTGCTATTAAATTGCTCATTTATAAATTTTGATCAATAAAAATAATGTAAATATTGACTATTGAGTCTAAAATGGAGATAGATCATTGTTGTACAAACATTTATCCTAAGAGGTTTAAGAGAAAACAACAAACTTTTTGAGAGACATATTTAATTACTCTATGGCATTGGAGAAGTATTGTGTTAGAACTTAAGTAGTATCTCTTTACAATTAAAGTTTACAAAATTGAATCAATATATTTGTCAATATCTTAGAAATTGTTGATTTTATAAAAAATATATTTCATATAAAAGTTGTTTATTTTTAATGGTAATACAATTTTGTAATGAAAAGTTATTTAGTATCTCAAATAGTTGCGGAGATACAGAAGTTTTTGCTTCTGTAAAGTACCCTGAAAGTCATTTTCATGGGAAAATGAAAGTAGCCAGTTTATTTATAATCTTAATCAACGCCCAATTTTAATCAAAATCAATAGAGCTGATTTTGAGAAAATCGATTTCTTCTCTTTTCGCTTTTAATTAAACTACTCTTAATTTTAAGTTTAAACAGACACACACACAGACGGCATTGCAAAGACAACTCCACATTTCAGGTTAGATTTTTTTACAGTCACAATACCATACCTTTTGTGTTCGAAAAGTTAAAATATATATAAATAAGTCTATAACTTTAAAGTTATTGGTTTTATAAAAAAATTTGCCTCAAAAAATATTTTATTATAAGTAGACCTACATATTTGTAATGATAAGTAATTTCATATCTCAAATAGTTTTGAAGATATTATAAAAAAGATATTTTAAGCATCAGAAGTCATTTTGCCGAAATATTGAGAGTGGCCATTTTGTTTAGAATATTTAAATATATTTTGAAATGAAATTTAATGAAAATCGTTATAGCGGATTTTGAGAAAATCAACTTTTTCTCATTTTGCACTTTAGTAAACTACCCTTAATTTTAGCGTTAGATATCCAATTCCAAAAATCTCTAAGGGAAACCCTATGAAAACCCTAGATACCAAGTTTTAGCCTGATCGGTAAAATAGTTTAGGCACTAGTTAGAGGTACAGACAGACAGACAGACAGACGGAAATTCAAAAACAACTTTTAAGGATTCGGAGGGTCATGAAACGTTGACAATAATCAAAATCTCGAGTTCTAATTTTTTGACGAGCACAATACTTTCTTTACTTGTAATATAAATAAAGTGAAAAAAATACAAAGTTAACTTAATCATTTCTGCATTACTCCATACGAGGATTTTAAATTATTTGAATAAAACCATTCCCTGTTTTTTTTAAGAGTCTCACATTTGAGCAGACGAGGGGGAAAAGGGAGTGTGTATATAACCCCTCCCCTCACTAAGGACATCCGTGGATAAAATAAAAGAACACAAACTATTTTCGATGCACACAGGGCACAGACAAGCTATACACCAGACTCACAGCCTCCAGGTTAAAATGGCTGTGCTTATTGGGAGGGCCAAGTCCTTCAACACGGGGATCACTAAGTGCAATTTCAATTTGTTGGTATAGCAATTTAACATTTATTTATTATTAACACAGGTACATTTTTATGCATATGTTGGTAGTTCTGTTTATAGTATGTTCTTGCCTGATATGTATTTAGTTTTTTAGTTCATATTAATATCTCGATTAATAAACTACTTTTCAATCCGGTAATGTTTGATGTTCATAGAGTAAACGTTATAAAACCTGTGGTGGCAAGTTTTCAGGTTATGGGCTCAGAGTCCTTTTAAATGAATAAACATTTATTATTGTCTGTGTGCATCGAAAATCAACATTAACATTAACCTCTAGAAGATTTAGCCTAGAAGAAACCTTGTTAGCCACTATGACAGATGAAGAAAAGTATCGTGTTCCATTATTTGATGGTTCAAACTTCAATAACTGGAAGTTTAGAATGAAAACACTGCTTGATGAACTCAATTTGCTGGAAGTAGTTCAAAGTGATTACCGAACGAAAGTAATTTTCAATGAAGCTGATAGTTCTGAAATATCGAATAAGAAGACAAAAGAACTGGCGGCGTGGAAGAAAAAAGATCGAAAATGCAAGTCTCAATTAGTCCAGAAACTTTCAGACAACCTTCTTGAATGTGCCAAGGATTAAGAATCTGCATTTGAGATATGGCTTTCCCTTATGAATACCTATGCAAGAAAAGGCATAGCTAACCAGTTACTTTTACGTAAAATTCTATTATTGATGAAGTTTGATCCATCAAGTGAAACTCTGGAGGTACATTTTAATAGATTTGATAAATTTATTCGTGAATTACGGTCAACGGGTGCTACATTAGAGGAATTAGATATTGTTTGCCATCTTTTAATTACCATGCCGAGCGAATAAAATGTAGTTGTTACTGCTCTTGAGACTCTAGCCGGAAAATTGACATAGAGCTTTGTAAATAATAGGTTATTAGATGAGGAACAGAAACGATTTTCTGAGGGTATAACAGCAGAATTCATAACCTCACATGCCTTTATGACCCAAGCAAATCGGAAAGTTACACAGAGCCATAAGAAACAGTCTCAATCTTTTTATCAACAAACTAGGCCTAATCAAAAAACTCAGCGAAGTCAACTTCAGTGCAAATTTTGTAAAAAAATTTGGACATTTGATCTCAGAATGACGTAAACTTAAGAAAAAACGGAGTGAAAATGAAAAAAAGCCCAAGTCGCCGAAGTTGAAGCAGAGTTCAGTTTGTCAGCCAACACGTCCTTGGAAGTGGATTCTGTTTTGTTTACATCCTGGTATTTAGACTCGGGAGCTTCAGAACACATTATCTGTGCTACTTATTGTCATCTTCTGACTAATACTCATAATCTCCCAAGTCCTGCGAATATCAAGCTCGCAAAATCAGGTGAAAATTTAAAAGCGACAGAAGTTGGTGATCTCTGTGCGTCTTTTGAGATGGGTGAAAAAATCACTATGATCAAGCTGAGCAATATTCTTATCGTGCCTGGTCTACAACATAACCTCTTATCAGTCAGACGACTGGATTCCAATGGACGCAAGGTAATTTTTGAAGAAGGTGTAGCAAAAATTTCAAGCTTGATAAACTTGTAGCAGTTGCATCCGAGTCTGCCAAAATGTATTCAGTGACTTTTTCCGTTCAAAATCCCCGTGCCAATGATGCGGAGGTAGATTGTACAAATCTATGGCATAAATGACTGGCGCATATTGGCAATATCAGTTTGAAGTCTCTTAGTCAAATGGTTGATGGCATGAACGGTGTGTGTAAACAAAAACTTATAACCCCGAAATCTCCATGTGAACACTGTATCCAAGGTAAGATGACTAAATTGCCTCATGTAAAAACTCGCTCCAGTGCTAAGCGCCCCTTGCAGCTTGTCCACAGTGTTGTCATGGGTCCAATCATTCCTACATCATATGATGGTAAGAGATATATACTTACCATAATTGACGATTACAGTCACTTTACCTATGTGTACACGATCAAAGAAAAGTCAGAGGTATTCGAGTGTTTTAAGAAATTTGAAGCTCTAGTAACTGTTCACTTTAATGAAAGAATAAGCCGCTTCAGGTGTGATTGAGGTGGAGAATACTTATCTACAGAAATGAGAAAATACTTTGAATTCAAAGGTATACAGTTTGAATATACTATCAGATATACACCCTCTCAAAACGGAGTAAGTGAACGCATGAATATAACACTAATGGAGCGTGTGCGGTGTATGTTATTAAGTGCAAATGTTTCGAAAGATCTCTGGTCAGAAGCTGTGATGACAGCAGTATATATTGTTAATAGAAGCCCAACAGTAGCTTTGGATTGTAAAACTCCTGCTGAGGTCTGGTGTAGTCAACGTCCAAACTTGTAAAGATTGCGTGTTTCTGGCTGTATTGGCTATGTACGCATTCCTAATGAGCTAATTAAAGGGAAACTGAACAATCTTACCCAAAAGTGCATCATGGTCGGCTATTGCCCCAATGGCTATAGGATGTGGAACCCTATCACGAGAAAGATTGTTTTGGCATATGTGTTTTTTGATGAAAATGCCACTTGGAGTGGAGAAAATATGACCACATCCCCAGAAGTGAGAGCACCTTTACTTTGTGAAACAGTTACCATTCCATCAGAAGGAAGCTTACCTTCAGGCGAAGCCAGTCATGAAGAGTTGGACAAGGAAACGCCTCCGCTATCAGATGAAGGTGAACTCGTCGTAGCTTACGCCCACGCATGAAATCAAGCTATTTGCAAGATTATGTAGCATTTGCTATGAATGCAGAAAGCTTTCTTGACAATTTGCCTCAAGATTTTGATGATGTCAAGGGTAGACCTGATGAGAGGAACTGGAGGCTAGCTATGAAAGAGGAAATGAATTCCCTCAAGAAAAATGACACCTGGGAACTGACTTCCCTATCCCCTGGTTGGAAAGCTATCTCCTGTCGCTGGGTCTTCAGCATCAAGAGAGATAAAGATGGCAATAAAGATTGCTATAAGGAAAGGTCGGTGGTTAAAGGTTGTCAACAGAAGAAAGGTTTCGATTTTAGTGAGACCTATGCCCCAGTAGCACGCATGACTACTGTGAGAACAATGATAGCCATCATTAATCGAGAAGATTTACATGCATGTCAGATGGATGTGACAAATGCATTTTTGCATGGAACCTTTTACGAAGAAGTCTACATGCAACAACCCCCTGGTTTTTCAAATAATTTAGAACTTGTCTGCAAGCTCAAGAAGTCATTGTATGGCCTCAAGCAGGCACCCAGAGAATGGAACAAGTGCCTTGACACTTTTCTTAGATCACTTGGTTTTCAACCAGTGCCGAATGATCCATGTCTGTACCTACATGTTGTCGGTGATACTAAGGTCTACATACTGATTTTTGGCGACGATTTGATCATCAGCAGTATTCATATACAACCTCTTGAGAAGATCAAAGCTGCACTTCAAGCTAAGTTTGACATGAAAGATCTGGGTAACTTACACATTTTCCTCGGAATAAAAATTGAGAAAAGAAACGATGGTATATCTTAGTCAACCATCTTATATCAAAAGACTCTTATGCAAATTATCTTGAAAAACTGCAAAATAGCTAAAACACCAATGGAGACAAAAACCCCTATTGAAGATGGAGTATCAACCTCTATAATTGGCATCAAGCCATACAGAGAGCTCATAGGCAGTTTGATGCACTTAATGTTATGCACCAGACCTGACCTGAGTTTTTCTGCCCATTATTTCAGCAGATTTCAAAGCTTGACAACTAACACTGATTGGGAGTCACTGAAGCGCATTCTTCGTTATTTACAAGGAACTCCACACCTAGCTCTGCACTTTCCTAAAGAAGCAGGGACACCCCTAATCGCATATGCTGATGCAGATTGGGTCAACGATTCCAGTCGTAAGCCAACATCTGGATTTCTTCTGAAAGTTGTTAGTTCAACTGTATCTTGGACAACTAGAAAGCAGCCCACTATTGACTTGAGTACCTGTGAGGCAGAATTCATTTCACTTGCTAATGCCTGTACTGATGTCCTGTGGCTACGCAGTCTAATACTGGAGCTGGGAATCAACCCCCAAAGTGCCCACCATATATGAGGACAACCAGCCTGCAATCAAGTGTCTTGAGAAGTGGGAACACAATAGATTGAAACATATGGATGTGAAATATAATTTTGTAAGGGAGTTAGTGCGTGATAAAGTTCTAAAGATTGAATATGTTCAAAGTGAATTTCAAATGGCTGAAATTTTAACCAAAAACTTAAATATTACTAAGTTTAAACAACTATGTAAGTGGCTGGGATTGAAAGCATAAAAGATTATGTATTCCTCCATGTTTAACACATTTGCCTCCTATCAGTGCACATTTAAAGCATGTTAAATTGAGGCGAAGTGTTGGTATAAACATTTAACATTTATTTGTTATTAATACTGGTACATTTTTATGCATATGTTGGTAGTTCTGTTTATAATATGTTCTTGCCTGATATGTATTTATTTTTTTAGTTTATATTAATATCTCGTTTAATAAACTACTTTTCAATCCGGTAATGTTTGATGTTCATAGAGTAAACGTTATAAAACCTGTGGTGGCACGTTTTCACAATTCACATTATCGCTTTCAAGCAGATATTTTTACAAGGCTGAGTGTCTGGTGTATACCTTGTCTGTAACACAGTGCGGATCAAGTTATGGCCTCAAGCTCAAAAGCTAGAGTTTGTGACAAGTGTTTTTTTTTCTAACCTCTGTCTTTAAAAACTTATTTAAACACTATAAATATAGGGTTTAGAAAGTAATCACTGATCTATTACGTGGCCTATTAATCCTTGGTAGTAAAAGTTTCCAAGCGCTTCCATACAAGCAAAATAATATTTAGGCCTATACAAATGACTTTTCAAAGTTATATAAATAATACACAATCAAATGTCCATAGTTTAAACTTTGTAGTTTTAAAAATATACCTATCTAAAATACCTTGCACACGTGAGATCACATACATACACCATTTAGATCCATCTCACAACAATTTGTTTAGACTACCATAGAAATGTATTTATATCCTTTAGTGAAGTAAGATGGCTCTTAAGTGGCAGCGAAAAAAGTATTTTGCCTATTTTTTTTTATCCAGCCTACTATTATAAATTGTTGTCTTAAAATGTATAAATGTTTAATGTAGGCCCCACATAATCGTCCTACTTTTCATTACAATAAGTGTTGTTTACTATAGACTTGTGATTTAGATTTATCTTCATGAACGTGGAAAGGACACGTGAGGACATAGTTTAGCCATACAATTTATATACCAAAGATGACCTAGGCAAATAAAGATCTAATTTACTGCACAGGAAGGCCAAGGACAACAAATACAGTGTGTTTAAAGTCATCGGAAACAACAACTTGCTAATTCAATTTAATATTAATAACTTATATTAAACTAATCATTATAAATTAGAGATAAATATATATTGATATATATAAATTTTAATATTCTAGAGAAGTAAACACATATTATTTAATTTGAAACTTACCTGTAATATTATCACACAGAATTCGGGAAGTAATTATTCGGCCATATGGGCTGAATAAATTCTCCAAATCTTGCTGCGTCATGTTTTTGGGTAGACCACTCACGTATAAATTAGCACCTTTAATTGCTTCACTACTAGGCCGTGCATATGACACCTGGAAGTAGGACAAGGAATATGAAAATAATACGAAAAGGAAACAAAAAAAATACATAAATAAGTTGCGTTATCTTGTAAATAAATTAGGTTGTGTATTTGTCAGTACAATATCACAGTGTTTAGTAAACAAGGGGCCTAGGCTAACCCACACGAAATTCCTTTAAGGTGGGTTACTTTGATTTATACTTTCTCGACGATAAGTAAAATCATTTTGATGTCACATCCTTGAAGGTTGTAATTAAGTGTAGCTACTTTTGCCGTGAGTGTCACGTACCATTTGATCACAAGAATAGGCACAAATGCGATATCATGTGCAAAAAGTGCAAGAGTAAAATGGACCGCAGTGGCAACCAACCTATTGCCTGTAAAATACCATGGAAGGTGGTTTGTAAACACAATGTTTTTCGACAACCAAAAAGTTCTAGTTTTTGCCTGGGTAAGATGTCAATCTGTGACCTCAAAAACGTCTGCGAGGTTTGCGGGAAATTTTACAATTTGGAAAGGGCAACATATTCAAAACGGTGCTACGAAACCTATTGTAAAGTATGAATGAAATGTCATCCTTATGGTAACTTCTGATATTGAAGCAAGCCCCATCCAAACCGACCTTGAAGAAGAGCAATTTATTTTTTGTGTTCTACGGCTTTTAATGTAGACAAGAAACACTTCTTCATAGTGCGACAAATAAGTTCATACACGAACTGACTCTTGTGTTGTGCAGACGTGTTGCAAGACTTGTTTTAATAGTGATATAAATGACCATCATGCACCCATTATGGGGGCGATAGGAATTGCATATTCAATGTTGACGCCAGAATGAGGCAATTTTTGGAATTTTCAGAGCACGTAAAATTATCTCAAATTAAGGACGTCATTCTGAATGCCTACAATGCCAAGGGCTATGGCTCAAATTTTATCCTCAAAAACATGATGCAGATTAAAAAATGGATTCCAGGGCTTGTAATCAATGGTGGGAAAATCATGCCCATACGTTACGGCCCACTCCCTCAATTAAACCACTGATAATCCTACCATTTGCCTTGCCTAAGATGCCCAAGACGTTCGGTCTAGTTGGGTCCTTGGCCAAGGAATATTTTCCTAGCTTTATTTTTAACAAGAGGATAAACAGGGAGTATATATAGGGGTCCATTGCTGCCATAAAAAGAACTATGGAGTCAGCGAAATGTTCGAAGGAAGGGAGTACTTTGGTGTGTGGTATGACATGCTCGTCAAAGATGATTACGTTTTTTTATTTTGATCACGAGTTGAAATTGTAATTAGCAAAATTTGTATAAATCCTAATGAAAGTATGCCTCAAGCTTAGAGAAATGCTCAATGCAAAGACAGAAATGAATTCAATCAGATAGGCTTGTACGATCACTAGAGCGGCTATGCTGGTTTATCGACCAAGTCTGAGGGTATCATCCCTAACGGTGGCTGCCGATGTATGGACCAACAGTTGCGCATCTCCGTTTAATGGCTTTTCTGGGAGGCTCACCTTCGTAAAGTCTCTATTCTTCATGCGGGCAGCGACCATAAGGAAGTGTTAAGCGGACGTGTAGATGGCGTTGCTAAAGCTGGGGATTCTTTGGGAATGGTATTGGCATAAGTTCCCCTTGTGTTATCCTGTCAAAAATTACCATAATGAAACTATGGAAACGCGTTATGAAGCGACCATTGTTTGTGTAGGAAAGTTTAAGAACGCCACATGCCACTACATGGTCATAGAAACGTGGGAGTGCATGTTTATTGCGATGAAACGCATCAACATGATTTAAGGAAATTTGTGCTCCAGCACAAAGCTTACAATAAGAATCCCATTAACACTAAGGACTAATTCTTTGGTAGAGGAACACACTACATCAAGCTTTTCCACGAAGCAGACCTTTCTCAAGGAAAATAGATCAAGGATTTAAACGTATTTTATTTATTCTTACGTTTGAAAGAACAAAAAATACCTCATCGTGCACCTAAAGATACATTTAGAACCAAATTGTACGTCCGTAGATCAAGGTGAAGGCATAGCCAAAGTTACCGTGCTGCCTCCACGGTATTTATTCAAACCCGTATTATCGACATGGATGCACGGCAAGCTCTTGTTTATTCTGTACCTTAAATGCAAGGGAGAAAAACCAATGGGAATGTCAACACAATGACAAGAAAAGTAGTCAGCTGATAGGCATCTGGGTGATTGACGAGATCCGCAAAGCCGTTGAGAAAGAATACACCATTGATGTAGTGCACGAAATATGGTGGTATGATGTAGCAGTCTACAATCTTCAAACACGTTCTGGCGGCTTTTCCATGGGCACATCGATACTTTTTTGAAAACTAATAAAGAAGCCAGTAAATGGCCAGGAGCAAAAGCGTACAAGTTATTTTACATTTGAAATTACGAGGAAAGGGAAGGGGTGAAACTCGGTTTCGGCTCTTGTGTTTTAAAATCCCTGGGTCCCGCACACTGGCTAAACACCTTTGAATTTGTTATAGGGAAAGTTTAAACTAACACACGATTTACCACACATGGCCATTGTAAAAGACCATCAGGGAATCCGTAAGTACCTGACGGACCCGTATATTACCGTGCACCGCGTCATATACATCACTAATGAAGTTGTGTTCTTAAATTACAAGGATACACGTGACTCGATGTGACCCAACCCTCACATGAGCTACGCGAACACTATGACTAGGTTATACTTATGGAATCCTTGAGGAAATGATGAATTACGTTTTGTATCACAATATGTAGTCCGCCGATCGGTGACTTTTTGTGTTGTCTCAGTGACGAGCTATAGGATTAAGGTCCAGGATGCTACACCAGCGTCTTTGCCGCTGAAAGTCCCATAAGCTACTCATACCGAGTTTGTGTTGGTGGTGATCCTACTTAAACAAAAATGGTGTCCAAGGCTCGTGGGATCACCATAAGCTATTTCAACCAGAAAGACGTTAGTTTTGACGTTTTGGAAGGTGGTAGTCAAAAGAGGCTGCAGAAAAGCACATACATATCCAAAAAAAAAAAATTGTAAGAAAAGTTCCGGCGAATGTATGCGCCGTTTCGCAGACTAAAGTCTATCGGTGTGTACACCAAATGGTGGATCAATGATAATTACAGCACAGTGCCGTTCGGGTATCAGAGTCCTTGTAAACGCGGATGCTCCAAATAAAAGGTGATCATCTAGACGGGCTAAATCTTATATATAAAATTCTCGTGTCACAATGTTCGTTCCCGTACTCCTCCGAAACGGCTTGACCGATTCTGATGAAATTTTGTGAGCATATTGAGTAGGTCTGAGAATCGGCCAACATCTATTTTTCATACCCCTTAGTGATAAGGGTTGTCCACCCTTAACATTTTTCTATAATTTTTAGACATTTTTTTAATATCTTTATTTTTTTTATTATGTCGCATTAAAAAATACATACAACCCTAAATTTTTACCCTTTTATCACCAACCCCTATTTTTTAATAGCCATTTTAGTAATTTAATCATTTTTCATCCCCGGTCGATAACTGATCAATCGTCATGTGCCAATTCAATTCAAACGTATTCAGTTTCCGATTAGATTGGCATTTGCAATGACTATCAACAAATCCCAAGGTCAAACGATGTCTATTTGTGGCTTAGATTTGAGAACACCATGTTTTTCACACGGACAATTATACGTGGCATGCTCTCGAGTGGGTAAACCATCCAGTTTGTTTGTGTTAGCTAAAGATGGACTAACAAAAAATATTGTTCACGCTATGGCATTAAGAGATTGATATTGTTTGTTAGTGTTACTGTCGTAATTGATTAATTAATGATATATAATTTTAAGGAATAAATTATAATAACTTAAAAATAATGTTTGCCTTTTGTTATTTTTATATTCCCTCATCGTTCACAGCGCTCCATGCCTATTTCACGCATATACCACATTCTTACACACTTACAATAAGTAAGCTATTTTTTGTCTACACTAGAAATTACTTAAAAATTATTTATATGGCAAAACAACGTTTGCCGGGTCAGCTAGTGATCATCTAAAGGTGACATTCCTTAGTGATACATCACTCATTGCATTTATTTTTTCATAGTTTTTCTGTAAGACTACAACCCACCCCACCCCAAGGAGATAATTATTGTGATCATAAAATAATGAAACTAGTGATTTTGATAAATGTTGACGTTTCATGACCACTTGAAACCACTTTTTTTTTTTTTTTCGTGGTGCCGTCCGTCTGTTGTGTTTCTGTATTTCTACCTAGATCAGATAGCATTTTACTAATCGGGATAAAATTGTGTTTCGAGTTTTCATAAAGTTCCCCCGAGGAATTTTTCTTATTAGTTACCTAACCTTAAAATTAAGTTTAGGCCTAGTTTATTGAAGGGCTAAAAGAGAAACAGTTGATTTTTTAAAATTCGCTCTAACGATTTTGGTTAAATTTAGGTAACTTTAATAGACACAAAATAAATTAACGTTGTAAAGTGTTAGTCCTATTAAATGTTAAAATATTCTATTTTAAATATATTTTTATAAAACCAATAATTTCTGATCTATAAGCAAACTTATACATTTATTTTTATTGATAGCTTTGAGCATTTAAATTGATGGTTATGCTCTTTGGTGGACAGATATATTCATTTTTTTCTCAATTTCTGAAAGAGTGTATATTCTTTCATTAATGCTCTTTGGTTGAGTTTTTCTGCAACAATGTGTATTATCTCGTTTTGCAAATCTTGCGAGTTTTTAGTAAATATCTATTTTAAGATAAACTAGAAAAGCTGTGTTGTGCACAGTGCAATTATTTATTTTTATTATTTTAGCTTTTGTTTACGCTGATAAATTTAACATACTATAAGTTGCCTTGAAGAGAATATTATATAATACATTAAATTTATGCTTTTTAAGTGACATTTACTAACTTATCTTAGTTAAGAACCAAACCTGTCCATGAACCAGCGAAGATAATCAGAGTAGAGTTAGTTTTGAACTTAGAATTCATCGAATTCAGAGGGAATTTGCTGGGAATTTATTTAGTGTAGGAGTCCTAAAATAAGCCTAAATACAAGTATGACTTACTGGGCTGATGACAAATTCTGGTTGGTGCAACTGCGATCCAGTATTAGTAAAAAAAAGCTCAAAATGGAGCAAATAGTATTTAATAGCAACATATTTTGTGCTGTGATTAACTAAGGTGACAAGTGACTTTTTTTTTTATCATAGAATGAATAAGTAAGAAAATATGGGATGAAAAGTAAGTTGATAAATTAAAGATAGTTTTATTTCATGTTAAATTAAGATATATGTACCATTTATCTTTTAAATGTTGCAAGAATAAACAATAACTCACCAATGATATACATGTAAATTCACCATACACAAATATAATGGTTTATGCATAAACATTATGTCTTTTGTATCACCACTGCAGTCAGGCGTTGACTCGATTCCGTGTTACCTGATGTCCCCTCAAGAGTTAACGGGTCTTCAGCAATCAGAAGTCGGCGCAATTCCCAAATTTTGTTAATAACCTTTATTTTTAAAAGGTTTCCTCCTGCCATAATTCTACTATATGTTCGATCATCGTTTTAGAGCAAAGGATATTATTACTTTCAAGATAATAATTATAGTTGAAACGTTGAATGTGGTAAATAAGTTTATATTTTTGAAAAAATTATTTCTACCATACTTAGGCTGTACTTTTAATCATCTCGTTCCATGGATGCTAAAACTAATTATATTATTTCAAGCTGGCAAATCAAGTTAATAACAACTGTGTTCCCCATATCGAGACAGGGATTCAATTCCCCGAAATGACATAGGAAATTATCAATAACTTTTTATTAGTGGCAAGTGACACGTTAATTTTGAAAAGTTTCTTTCTCCCATAGCTCAGCTTTACTTTTATTAATCTAATTTTAAAAATATTTAAACTAACCATGCCAAATTAATCTATGGACAGATACAATGTTGTGTGCTCTATCTCGAGACAGAGTTTCAATTCCCGAAACTATATTGGATACTGTAGAGGATTACGAAATAATAATAATAAAGACACCATTTTTGAGATGCTGACCTCAAAGCATAGATTGTATTTTCTAAAAGTTTCTTCCAACAATAATAACTGTACTGTCTTCTCGTTACAGAAATGTTGTTTGTACATATTGTGTTGTTGTAAGGTACCAATCTGATATTCAGACGAGGCATGAAACGAAAGTTCAAGTTATTTATCTGTCAATATAATATGCATCCCAGAGTCATTGGAGTTCGGCACTCAAACACCGTAAATGACGCACCGAACTAAAGCCCGTCGCACACAGTGCAGGTTTGTTGCTAGATTGCCTGCTGGATTTTACTGTTCGTTGCTGTGTGTGCTGCGCTGCTGGGTGTCAAGCAGATAGCGCTGCTGGGTTGGCTTCAGATGAGGCTTTCCATCTGCAGGCCATCAGGCTAGTTTACGAGATAACCGCGATAGAACAATAACTCCGTTGTCAACAAACATGGACGGCGATGATGAATTCTTGGACGACGATACTTTTCCCGTACACTATCCCCAACCCTTTTTAATGCTTGGGCTCTTAAATATTTAATGTGGTAATTCAGGGTATCCACGGCGTACAGACAGGGTTCATTCTTATGTAACTTACGTTGACTAGGCTAATTATTTCTTCATGTGTCCACGTTGAAGAAACTTTAGGTCCCATTTTTATAATACAATTTGCCGCAAAAAGAAAATGAACTATTCATAGAGATCACATAGACGTGACCACCTTTATCACTGATTGCACGTGAACGGTGACAGTCGTCACGACTGGTCACGTGACGGAAGGCTGCTTTATATTATTGGCTCACCACCTGACCCAGCAAGGAATCAAGCATGGAAAATAGCACGGGATCTATCAAGGGAAACCAGAAGGCTAGCCAGCAATCGAACCACCAGTGACGTCATTTTCCAGCAACGTTCCCTGCTCAACACCGAGCAAGTGATATAGCAACGAATCCTACACCGTGTGCGGCAGGCTTAAGAGTTCCTGGTTTTAATCTTTGCATGGTAGACGATTTATTGTTGGTATATTTATAAAATCGATATAAATGCAGTTTACAGTATCGATTAAGTAAAATATTATTATTAGAGATGGGCTACTCGAATCTTCGAATCCTCGAATCCACCGAATCCTGACAAGTATTCGAGATTCGAGGATTCGGTGTTTTACAGGATTCGATGATCNTTCGAGGATTCGGTGTTTTACAGGATTCGATGATCGAATCTTTCACCTCATAAACAAGGCATAATATTTTGAATTCAAAAATTACTTAGTTAGGCCTACTTTAGAAGCATAACTTAATCCGTAATATTTATTTTGTCGATGAAAAGAGATAAACATGATTAAAATATTCTTTAAAAAATAAAAATAATCGTTAGGTGTGGAAAATCCTACGTGCCTAGTACCCTACCCTCCCAACGTATGGGAAACTTGGACTCGACCGTTTCAGCGCATGCTCACTTCTAAAACTTTCACCTCATGAACAATCTTGTAAATATTTTAATGAACACATTAAAACTCTTCAAAAACTGAAATTAAAACTAGAATTAAAATAAACTTGAAATAAAACAAATTAAGGCTTTAATTTTAAAAGAAATAAGAACACATTACGCATGATACAAAGTCAGCGGCCATTACACACAATACAAAGTTGACCGCCATGACGTATATTATGTTTACTCGCCCGAGTGATGATTAAAATAAAGATACTGTTAATTCTTACTATCCAACTGGTTTTAGTTATCTAGACCTATGCAAAGAACCCTCATTTATTGCATACGATCCTTAAGTTAGACATTTTGTTGGGTTTCATGAAAAATAAATTCTGTCAACAGTCAGACAGCGATAAAATTGTTTGTTTATCTCTACCGGCCTACGCAACGTATATCGATTGTTTGTTTAGAATCGATTCAGATAATATGATCACTTAGTAAGCGATATCGAGTTTTAAGAATCAAATAACGACTTGCTGATCCATTATTTGTTTTTAAATTGATTTTAACTTAGAGTTTATTAATTTTTAAATATGTTATATAAGTAATTGTAGAAATATTCAAACGTAGTCCTGCCTTATAAAATGGGAATGAACATATTGTAGTCGAAAATATGTTCATGTTTTAAATCGAATGTATTCTCAGAAATCGATATATCGCAAGTATCGAACATATTTGTTTTCTACGTGAAAATAGATAATGGTAGTAAAATAAAATAATAATAAAACATACTTAGACATGATTGAGTTAACAATTTCCAATGTATGTTTAATTGTTAAGCATGTTGTTTTAGTCTTTATTAAAAATATCCGTTTGTATTTTTACTTTTGCTATTTAATACAATAAAATATCCTTTAGGGATGATTCAAGTTGATCAAAGGATAACTAGGCCTAATCTGTTTATTTCACGTTTTTTATAAACTTAACTTATTCTAACAACAGTTTTAAAAATAACTAAAAACACTCAAATTTTGATTGATTTGATTTTTAAACAATAATAAGAGTCTAGATTGTTTAATTTGGCTGGATTTTAACCTTTATTTTGCGAGGGGTGGTTGGGGTGGATTGAAATTGAAAGCATGATTAAAATATATCTTAATTTACAGTTTAGGCCTATATTGTGTAATGTAGGTCTATTTGTAAATCATTAAATTTTTTAAGGAATTGCTAGGATTCGGATTCAAGATTCGAGATTCGAAAATAAAATGTAGATTCGGATTCGAGAAATAGTGGATTCGACCCATCTCTAATTATTATAAAAACGAAAACCGGAATATCAACTAGTGTGAATTTGTAAGAGAAAAGTACAGCTGTTTGAAACTTACTCAAAGGGTTACATGTCAAGAAGTGTTAGTTTTGTGTATGGGGCTATTATTTTGGTTATATGTGTATTTGGGTATTTGTATTTATAATGTATATTATATTGGATAGTTATAGTCTTGTATAGCTCAGGTAATTTTTTTCTTAGCACCGCGTTTCACTACCGGTTCAGTTTATACGCATATGTACTAATTATGCTAATGAGCTAGGGATGAGTAAGGTGTTATTTAGAGGAAGTGTAGCCGCATTTGCATGCAGGGGGAGTAAAAACTATTAGGTTAAAACCACCCTCCATACCAGACCAGGACTTGAACCCCGATCTCCCTGTCATCAACGGTCTAGTATAACCGGAGAGTAACACCGTAGATCATGCGGTCACCGAAGAAGATGCACTTTTTACTAAAACTTAAACAAGAAAACAAGGTAGTTTGTGAACTGGGAACCAAAAATCAAATAGTAAGGAATATTTTTAACTAAGGTCTTATCCAAGGTGTTTGTGACTGGATTTGAACACTAGGTGACCAAGTAATTATGGAAAAGAAGGAGGGTACAGGGTGTAGACGTTAAAACAAATACAATGGCATAATTCCAATATCTTCTTTGATGTGGCCTTTCAAATATATTCATTGGTTTTGGCATGGGCATATTTAATTAGTAATATTGTAATTTAAATGCGTAATTTTTTTTTTTGCAAGTTGTTTATGTCACTACTATTGTCATTACTTTCTGTGACATACGGGAATTACGATTTACGAGTAACATTAGTATAAAAACATTAATAAGAATTCTGTATGGAATGTTATGAGAGAAGGACCAAGGGGGTGACTATGATTTACCGCACTGGATGACAATGTTGCCATACAGGCTGAGAGAAGGATTTTACAAATCCTGGATTGCGGAAATGGCAGGGCCAAGGATATGTACACGTTCAAGGGCGAAATTCATCACGTGGTGGTAATTAAGAAGTTGTTTACTTGTCGAGTTGACCTATAAACACAAACATACCAGGGGCAAAAGTTCTAACAGATAGTTAATTTGTGGAACGTAAGGGCATGCTATCTACTGGTTTCATAGTTAAATATGAATATACAAAAAATGTTTCGATTAACCCGCTGTGTGTTAGATTAGTCATTCACTCATTTCTGGTATAGTGTTCACATTATTTTACCACGGTCTTAATTTGGTGGGACCCACTTGGTCGCCGCATGCTCCAAGGCGTCACTCTTCCATTATACTAGACTTCCGATGATGAGGAGATAGCGGTTCGAATCCCAATTGGGTGTACTGGGGGTTGTTTTACTAAGTGGTTCTACACCCTCCCTTCATGCAAATGCGGCTACACTTCCGCTAAATTTAACCTTCCTCATCTCTAGGAAGTTAGAGTACAGAAGCGTATGAAAAGAACGGGTAGCAAAACGTGCTTAAAAAATCAGGGGGTTGATCAAGTTCTTGTATGCATCCCCAAACACATTAAGGATAATAAAGGCGCGAAGACTGAGGATGAGTGGTCATATGGCAAGTATGGGTGGTGACAGGCGTGTAAACAACATTTTTGATGGGTAACCTGACGAAACAAGACCCCTTGATAGACCAAGACGTTTATGGGAGGATAATGTGAAAATGTATTTGAAGGAGGTTTGGTGTTAGATTAGGGAAGTGTCTCAGTATAGGGTTGAAAGGCAAGCGATCATTCGTTCTGGTAGCCAAGAGCTTTAAAGTTCCTTAAGGCCAGAGAGTTGATTAATTGTTAGTCTGGTTTGAACATTTTAATCGTTTTTAAATATTGATCAACTGTAAACGTATGACTGACACTATACTTAAGAATATGTTATATGGTAATACTTAATAATCTCGACTTTCTATTTTTCAAAGTAATGTTTGTTTTTCTAGCTCAGGGATGGAGAGCCTGTGGCCTTTTGGAGTGTTCGATACGGCCTTTTAGCATAGTTTATAAATTATACACTCTCAAATGGCATTTATTTTAATAGATACAAATAAAAAACTGTTATTTTTAGAAGCATAGTATACAAAATTAACCGCCCATATGTATGCAGTTATTTATTTATCTATGGTAAAATGAACTATACCTTAAGTATGCCGATATGAGGAATAGAGATTATCTTCCTCTGTCAAAAGATTCCTCACTCCTGTTATATTATATTTTTTATCGCGTATTTGCCTTTTAGGAGGCTGCCTTGGTAAGCGAGAAATTGCCACGCAGACGTTCAGCTATAACTCATATTTAATGTATACGTTACGTTAATTAAAAATCTGGTTCTCGCCAAAATAAATTCTAAGGATTCCAACAAGGATCTTTTTCCTGAACAACCTTATATTTTTGAGTTTTTTTTAAAGAAAGGAATGTGGGGGATTTTTTTATATTTTAAGCCTAAAAAGTCGTGTTTTGAGGCCATCCTGGACCCCTGCAAATAATATATAAGTTAAAAGTTTCGCATTTACCAGAGTTCGGAAGTTGCTCTTTTGTGGTAATTTGTTTAAAACAAGTAGAAAGCAAATCCTACGTAAGCCTTAACTCTTTTTGGTGGGGGTGGGAGTTGGGGCTGTGATTGGGATTGAAAACGTATGGACAGTTAATTTAGATGTTTATTTTTACTGTAGCATGTCTTCTATATAAAAGACATCTACAATCATGTCTATGGAAAAATAAAGTAAAGGGATTAAAAGAATAGAATTAAAACTAATATATTCCTTTATAATAAAGCAGATATCAGCTCACATGGACTGGATGTTAGCGGATACGATCACCACGCCGTGGCTGGCCTTTCCGGCAGGACCGACATTACTTAGTCTTCATCTTCGGACACACGTGGTTGAAAAGAAAGACGTTCTCCCTCAACTCGACGGTCCTTCGAAAGAGCACCACTGTCCATGCGGAGCCTCCTTGAAACTCTTTCTCCTCTATCCCCCCCTCCCCCTTTGTCATCCTTAAATCCTATCGTCTGGTTATTTTACGAGCGAGATCCACGATATATAACGAGCAAGCTCGAGACCAACATTGAGGCATTTTATTGTAACTAATTGTCGAAGAAAGAACTTCTACTCCAGCGCCACCAAATACTGATGGCCATGATGTGTCTGGCGTATGTTTCTCCACCGTGTCGCTGAAGAAGTCTACTCTCTTTTGTGTTACTATTTGTGGTGAGCAACTTGTGAGAAATACTAGTGTAAAGTAGTAGCCCGAGTATATAGTACTTTCATTAGGCCCTTTGGGCGCTTTATTTTGTATTAAAAGATAGTATCTACTATGTGTTTTTGTACACCAAGAAAAAATGCAAGGGGTTCTGGCAAAATCTAGAGTCGTGGAGAATTCTAACGCCGACGGTGGATATGGGGAAAATGGTTGAGAGAGGAGAAATGAGTGTCGAGGATGCCGAGAATCATATATTATCGGTGCGTACGTTGGTCCACGGAAGTACGTACAAGTTCATGGTAGCACTAGTGGGATTTCTGGCTAATGATGGGCCTGCTGAGATGAGACCCTTCTACAAAAATATGTCGGTCGAGAAGTTCATCAGGAGGCTCCTCAGTCAAAGATGCAGTTATTGTTATGGAAGGAACGTGACCTACTGTACGCGCACCGGCTATAAGTCGTGCGGGTACAGTGGAGTGGCTGCGGGAAGAGATAACAACATGGCAAACTTGCGTGACTATGAAATAATAGCATCGGGGCTTTTTGGGGTCTCCTCGACCACGTGCTTTATAAACAAGGGAGAGAGGAGGAATATGGGTCACCCGGTAAAGGAGGGGGTAGTCAGCGGTGGGTCAATCATTGGTTTGGTGGGCCCCAATCTGAGGTATGCTGGGCGAGGCGACAGCACCTATATGAGCCCGAATCCCGAGGAGGATCCGGTGATTATGTACATTAGGGAGTATTTCCAAGGAGGTTGAGAGGACCATGAGGGGACTATGGAGTCAAAGGATGGAGCGGCTATCTTCAAATCAATATATAGGAGGAGGATGAGGATCATCTTTGAGATGCTCTTCTCTGAGGCCTATAGCATATCGAGGGAGAGGTCTGCAGGGTCCACATCCAGGTGGTGGGATTCGGTCTCGGGTTTGAAGTGGGTAGGAACATCAAAATGCCATTTTCTACCAGGAGCTGAGGGAATGTTTCTACGCGGCAGTGGAAAAACACGGCTCGGGTAGGGGTGCTATTGCGATATTGGAGCTGATGTGGATGGATGGGGTGATGGGAGTATTTTGCAGATGGAGAGAAAATGCTGGAGGGTAAGGATATAAAGATAATGTCGACCCGGAGAGCTCCGTACGAGACCTATGGGTATGAAGGGGAGTATCTGGTCACGAAATATGCGTGGGATGGCAACAGCTGGCCGGGTAGTGAATTTCTGGAATGGGAAGTTTGGATCTACAGGGGGATTCGGCAGTGGCGTCGTCGACGCTGATATTGCAAGTCCAGAACACAATGATAAACCCCCAAGTGTTGACCAACATTTGTAGAATTTGTGAGAACTCCCTCAATGATCCTCCGGTATCCATACCTGTAAGGTCAAAGATTGAGATGGATGTGAGGCCGCAGAATAAGTCCGAGGAGGAGATCGCTGATAAAACCGAGCCTATCACTAAGAATAAGCAAAATTGGAAGTTCTGGAGACACGGCCTTGGCTACGGTAAGAGGGAGAGAGGGATATATAGTAAGTCGGTTAGCAAAGGCAGCCAAACGAGTGACTGTATAGAGGTGGGAGCGGAGATGGTAAAAGGATTAGGAGATGAGCCATCCCAAGCGTACGGGACATTCGAGAAGAATTTGCGGCTGTCCAGGTTAGAGGAGAAGAACACCTTGCACATGGAGCTTAGACATGTAGTCAGACTGGGGAATGAGCGAGGGGGTAGTGTCATGTTCCCTACTCCTGAATCGTTGGACAGGATTAAGCTAAAATCAATTAACCTTCCAACGGAGGTAGTCAACTTGGTGGATCTCATAGAACAGATATTCAAGAGGAGATAAGAAGAGTTCAGCTTGGAGCAAACGTACCAGCAGTTCGTGGAAGCTCACGGTAGTAAGACTTTTGATCCGAGGGTGGCGTGGCTGGCGTGCTACGTGCTCACGCATACTCCGTAATGGTTGGGCGTATACTTAAAATAGGCCAAATCAATGCAATGAGGAGTATGACCATGGTGCATGAGATTCGCAAGCTGACGGAGGAAATGAAGCTCGATGTCATATGTATACAAGAGCCCTACACCTTTAGAGGAAAAGTTCCACACATGACAGTGGTTACTAGAATAGTCAAGTGGAGAGATGCCAATGAGTGCCATTGTTATCTTTAATAAGGATATTACAGTGACTTAAATTACACAGTTGTGTAACCAATGGGTAACGTGTGTGGAGCTGGGAACTGGCGCTCGCAGGGTTGTGGTGGCAAATCTGTACTTTCAGTTTAGGTATCAGATTGAGCCATACCTGGACCAGATGGAGGTACTGTATAGGATGTATGCAGGTGAGCCACTCATTATTACTGCTGATGCCAATGCCAAGTCTCATATGTGGCATTGTCGGGTAGTGATCAGAAGGGACAGGAGAAATGATGAAGGAAGACCATGCAGGAGAGGGTGAGCCCTTGGAGAATTCATCTATGGGCACGGACTGGAAGTTGTAAACCAACCGGGAAATTCCCCCACGTATAAGGGGAGGGCTGGGGTGGCTACGAACATCGATGTCACCTTATGAAACGCAGAGTCTGTGGCCATAGTTGAGGGATGGAGGGTGGTCGATAATGTGACGATTAGCGACCACAATATGATCGTGTTCGACATTGCCATGGGGAGGGTGGTGGAAGGAAATGAGGGAGGGATAAGGAAAAGATACGACATGAAAAGAGCTGATTGAGAAAAGTTGAGGAGGGAACTGGTACTGCCTGACCAAGTTGACAATGGTGACAATGCCAACATAAAGCCAAGGAGTTGACGTCGGCCCTGCAGGATGCGATGAGGAAACCCATCCCGGTGATGAAAGGAGGTACCAGGGTCGGGTATAAACCTTGGAATGACAGACAGCAGGGACTACGTACAAGGGTAAGGAGAACTCGTAGGAGGTATCATAGGTGCAGGGACCCAGTCGTCCGTGAGGTGTTGCTGGAAATATATCGGGGAAAAAAGAGGGAGTTTGAGGAGGGCCTGAAAGAAGAGAAAAGGAAAAGCTGGGAGGAATATGTTAAGCAGGAGCTCCAGCAAGGAACTTGGGGAGTCCCATTTAAGATAGCGGCTGGGAAAAATCAGACCGCCAATGATGCTATCTACACTGAAGAGAGAGGATGGCAGCATCACGACGAACTGGGAAGAGTCTTCGGGGTTATTGATCGACACATTGTTACTGGATGATGACGAGGAAGCAGATACGGAAGAACAGAGGGAGTTGAGAGGAGCCATGACTCGGGACATGTATGACAATGAGGTTCCTGTTGAAGTGGTCAGTTAGGACTATTTCTCAGATGGGTAAGAAGAAAGCACCTGGGCTAGAAGGGATAGTGGTTTAGGTGCTGCAAAAGACGGCAGACCTCATATCCCCTTACCTTGCAGGCCTGCTAAACGAATGCCTCGCTCAGGGCAGAATCCCGAACATCTGGAAGCAGAGCGAGATAATCGTGCTAAGCAAGGGGGAGGAAAAGGATCCGATTCTTCCAAAGTCATATAGACCAATCTGCATGCTAAATACGAGTGGGAAACTCCAGGAAAAAATACTGTGCGAAAGATTATAAAGGCACAGGACAGGAGTGGGTATGCATCAACAGCAGTATGGCTTTATAAGGGGGAAATCGACAGAGGATGCCATCTGTAGAGCAATGGAACTGATCGACTCGGCCACTGACAGATACGTGGTGGGGATATTCGTAGACGTCTCGGTGGCATTTGACAACCTATTGTGGCCGGCGTTGATCGGGTGGTTGAGAGAACTGCAGTGCCCAGGACAGTTGTATAGAAGCTTAAAGGATTACTGCCGAAATAAGCATGCCACCTTGAGGTGTCAGAGTGCCAGCGTGCAGAAAAGCTTGACAAAACGATGTCCCCAGGGATCGGTCTGTGGGCCGATATTCCGGGATGTGGGGCTGGAGCCGGGACTGCAGATTCTGGAGGAAATTCCTGAAATGCATGGGGTGGTCGCCTTCGTGGACGACCTTCTAATTGTGGTAGAAGGTAATTCAAGGATGAGCCTGGAGGATAGGTCCAATCGAGTACTAGACGGGCTAATAAGGTGGTGTAAAAGTGTCAAACTTAAGATGGCACCGGCGAAGACGAAATTCATGCTGTTTGAGGGAAAGATGGTGCGGAATCCACCAATAAAGGTTGAGGGGAAGAACTTGAGAAGGAACCAAACGGTCAGATACCTGGGAGTCACTCTCGATGAGAACAGAAATTTCACGGCACATATAGAGGAAGTGATGGGGAGAGCTCAGCGGATCATGAATAAGATTATAAGCATTGGCCAGAGGAGGCTCCACCTGCCCATGCAGATAATAAAGACATGCCACCAAGCGATCCTTCTCTCTATTGTTGGCTATGGAGCGTGCGTCTGGGCGCACAAACTGAACAACGTCGTGCTGGCTAGGGCTGTTCGGCGTATACAGAGGAATATCCTTCTGAGACTTAGGGGCCCTACTGGACAGTGGCCTGGTTAAGAAGAGGGAAATTGGGTACTGGAAAAGAAAGGACAACTGGGAGAAAATTAGAATACTCACCTCACCTGAAGTGGAAACGTCTGAAGATGCAGTATTTGCTCTGTTGAGGGAATGACAGAGATGCTGGGAGGGCAGTGAAACTGGTAGGAGGGCTTAACTCTTTCCCAATGTGGTCGAAAGGAATGACAACGCACATCTGGAACCATCCCTGGGTCTGGTCCATTTAATCACGGGGAAGGGGCCATACCCAGAATCCTTAAGGAAGATGGGATTGATCGAATCCGATCTGTGTGAATGTGGTGAGGTGGGTACCCCGTGAACACGTTGTGTTGGAATGTGCCCGTACGCTTGAGATAAGAAGACCTAACCAGCAGGAAGTGCAGGGGAGACTGGTGGGTGATATTCTGAGAGATCCCGCCCATTGGAGGTTCCTAGATTAGCTGGCAGTGGAAGCTTCAGAAAGAGCCAAGGCAGAATATATAAGGGCACTAAGAGAGAGAGAGAGACAAGAGGACTGGGACAGAGGCTAAACAGACGGAGGGCTAGGGAAGGAAGGGGGGGGGAGAGACCAGTGACAGTGACATGGACAGTGACGAAGACGGAGACATTGACGAGGACAATGGAGGATACGAGGACAGAAACACGAGAAGCGGTACTGAGACGGACGCAGGTGAGGTCTCAGTGGGGGGTGGGGGAATATAGGGAAAGGTGAAGGTTGTTTTGTGGAACTACTGCTATACAACCTTCCATGAGGAACAAGGAGAGATACCGGGAAGTGGCAAACACGAAGCCTTGTGGGACTGGCATACCAGTTCGGCTGATGGATCCGGAGGTTTAATGGGGTAACCCTGGTAAATCCGAGGATCATCATTTCTGCAGAACAATGGAAAAGATGAGAGGAAAGAAACGGGACGCATGGGGGGAACCCCGTGACTGCAGATCCCTCTTCTTGGAAACAAGAAGAGTAGGATTAGGTCTTGTTAGGGCCCTATGCGTTAAGACGGAGTTAGGCAGCTGCTCTGCAGCCCCCTTGTACCATCGGGACAATGGATATTCCCGGAGGATTAGAAGCTATTTAGGTTAGCTAGTTGTAGGATTAGGATAACATTATAATAGGATAGGGACGGGAGGGTAATAGGAAGGGGTATGTGCTATAGTAGCCAAAACTTGTTTAGAAGTAAATAAATTGGATGATGTGCAATAGTAGGAAATTTCTATTCTGATACTGTGTAAATAAGGCCTGGATTTAAAATTGTAAGATGCCAGGCCAAATTAGATTGAAAAAAACAACAACAAAAAAAACACCCCAGGGTGTGGGTAGTCATATGTACTATTGATTTCTTTGGCAGTACTCATTAGGAAAGTACCGGCCATAGTACAATTTGCTGTTGGTGCTTGGGTGTTAGCCATCTGCAGTATATACATAAAATATAGAAGATCCTCATACAGGACATTTCTCCGTTGGTATATGTGACCCTCCTTGAGGTTTAATACAAGCTAGCTAGCTTGACTGATATTCTCCTTAGTAACTCTAAAAATATAGGATATATAAGTATGTATCTATTAGAAATTGGTTAACTAGAATCCATGACCAGCCTTCCTAGTTTTAGTCCAGCGATAGCCCGGCATTATTTTTTAGAATGCATTCTCTCAACTTAACTGCTCATTTTACCGTGGCTATGTTGACTTAGACACTTGTTCTCCCGAGCAACAGTTAGTACCTGTATTTCTGGAGTTATTAAATTTAACCACTTGTTCTATTTAACCTTGATGTTTTCCCTTTTACTCTGTATCTTCACCAGGTGGTCTTATCAAAGATTTTAAACTTTTATAACTATCAACCATTTAACATAAAATCTTCTTTATCTGATGTAATCTTATATCTTATTTGCTTTTTATAATACATTTTTTATGTTACTTAATCTTTTTCTTGTACCTATGAAATATGTTTCTTACCACTCAGAGAAAACTAAAATGGGTAGATTACAATTATCTTGCCGTTGTTATTTAAACAAACCTCTAAAAACATACAAATAAATAGTAAATAAATATAATGTGCTTTCTTTCCTAAGTAAATTTTAGCAGATAAATTCTAAGTGTGCATTTCTATGTTTCATACAGATTCAGTCATACTCATACTTTGTATTTGAACTTATTTGTTTTAACAGTGCCGGTGAGGACAATAACATTTAATAAAAGTCCTGGCAACTTAAGTCAAAATTAATTGTTGTCACTAATATTGACCTTAAAACGCTCACCCTAAGTTGGGTCTTCTCCGATGTCCACACTTTTGTCATTGTAGAAAAAACTCTCTCAACGGCTGCATTACTTCCTGGGAGTGGTATGCATACTCTGCGATTTTACTGATGTGCTTATCATTTATGGAGTTCTATCTCAATCAAATGTTAAAGCAGTTCAAGCCACAGTTTATCAGATTCTAATTTTTTATCATTCCACACTGAAATATACCTCTCAATGTATTTATCTACACAAGTCATTTCATCAAAAAGCTCTGTATCAGAAGACGCGTTGAAGTGATTTTTAGTGATAAAGTAGTCTATGGCTAGATGAACATCAGACCATTCTGGAGTTGTTTTTTCAGAGTTGCCCATTCAAACATTTCCAATTCTTCGAAATACGTTGTTCACTGCTCTAAATATTGTAATAATGCCTCTTAAAATGTTACAATAGTCTTGGTAAAATCCTCTTTTTCAGGTCCTGAACAGTTGTTTGTCATTAAATTGCGCAGTACATGAAGAATAAATATAGTATTAATCATATTTTGAAGATTCTCTTTGATTTTTTTATTTCTGCAGTAACCTCGATGGCATAAACATTCTGACCTTCTACTTTTCAAATTGAGTTTTGTAAGGTCACTGCTTGGCTGTGTATGAAATATAACCACATTTCTAAGTGTTAATCTTCAAAGAATGTCTTCAAAACCACGGGACATTTAGGATGACTCAGAAAGAATCCCTTAAGTGGCAAATACAATTTTAAAAATCTTTCCACGGCAGGCATTAGCGCTATCCATCGCGTCTTGCTGTACCCCACCATTTTCTGGTACTCAATATCGATGGTGTCACAAATTTCTTTAAAATTTTACACCCTTACCGTGTAGATATAAGTGTGAATATATTTTCACAACGACTTCTACATCCACTGGCAAACAATAAGTCGCACTTAGTATATCGTTGTGTATAATGTGCGAAGCACACCCAATATCCACAAAACATCTTTGCAAAAAAAGTTTCCAATTTGAGATAAACATTTGCTGTTCCTTTTCTTCCTGCACCACCAAACATACAGTTTGTGTTATCCCCAATAAAATAAATTATTTTGTCTGTTAGGTTATACTTTTGCAATAAATTCTTTAAATAACTGACAATAATTTCGAAATTTTCCCCAGGCTGAGACTGTAAGTCCTATATGTTTACTTTCAATCCATCAAACTTATCAAAATCTCTCACCAACACAGGTAATATTTTGGTGACCCGTGGTTAGATGCGTCTGTCATTAAGTAAACATAATTTGCATTTTACAGCCCCCTTTTAAGTTGTGAATCAGCCAATGGTGCAAACACTTGAGTTACAATGGCTTGCGATTTTGTTCTGGCACAATGAAACTTTGGTTCAAAGCACGTACTTATTACTTTAAAAGCACCATCGTTGGAACGATGGCTGTGAATTTCTCGTACAGTGTAATAGGCCCAGACACCTCCGGTGGCAGAAACTTCGAGATCTTTCTTGGATGGCACATTACGTTTGAAAAACAAAGAAATCGATTTACTAGAACAAGCAGCCTGGTCTGAAGCTACGTGCTTCTGATATTTTAAATGTCTTTTCACATCATAGTAACCTTCATGCACAACACTAAACTCAGTACGACATTGTTTCACAGATAATATCACTACTCTTCGCTTCACTTTAAGCTTTATTAACGGCTATTTAACTCGTAGGTCAGCGTTTAAAGAGCCCTTTCCTGTTGGCATTACTTAATATATTCGTTTGCAAACTTAAGCACATACGACATAACTTTCTAAAGTCTAAACACAACTCTTTCGAAATAAATAAACACAGTTGAGATTACTGGCCGATCGAATGATCTACCAATAATCCTTTGTACTGCTAATGAACGTTAAAGACTAATGAGTCCAACCGAATACTTCCGAAGGAGGCTTTAGTCAGAACGAAAACTAGTTCTTGAGCTCTGTAGCTGTGGGCACATTGGTGTGGTACGGCGGAGGGGGATTCGCGTTATCAATATTGGACTGATAGGCACTGGGTGGCACAATGAGCGTCTAGACGAGTCATAACGTTTTTATTAATTTACTTAGTTCACAAAATGGACTACCCTCCAAAGTGGGACAAGTGTGCGTCCCATGGAACATCTTGGGGACAGTGGGACACATTTCCCCAAAACGGGACGTCTGGTCACGTTAGTATACATGAATTTAAGCTCAGCCTAACGAAACCAATAACGCAATCTTACCTTTATCGTCTTGTTCTGTAATCTGAGCCCATTTAGCGTGTTAATCGCCTTCTCTGCGTCTTCTGGCCGATGGTAGTTGACAAAACCGTACCCTAGGCTCTGTCCTGAAACAAACAACATAGCCCTTAGAATTCCCTAATTCGAGTGAATCATCAGTTTACATGCACATATTAACTATGGTATGCTGGACAGACGTGCAGAAACCATACCTTCCCAAACATACATCTGCATTTTCAAATTTTATTTATTTTATTTGTTGTATTTAGCATGCATTTGCTGAACCAACTTACTATATCAGCACACGAGAATCTCTATGAGCGAGAGTGAAAGGTCCTACCAATTTTCCCGGAAAAGGTATTTTCTCACACCTTCCAGGGTTATTTTGAATGCCACAATCGACATGGGACCAAAGGATTTACTTCCCCTCTGAAGGAAAATATGCTACACATTTTTATCGCTCAAGGAAAATCCGTGGAGCCCAGCTATTCTTAAGCCCACGAAAATCTGATCAGATGAGGTGAACACTTTACTCCAAGACCACCGAGGTCAACTTTTTTTTTTCAAATGAACAAATGTGCTTAAAAATGGGCAGATTAGCCGAAAGAGTAAAAATAGCAACAGATGGATGGTGAATCTGCGAACTGTTCGCATATTTTTCTCAGTTGTTTATCTTCATCGTTATAAATTCTCAAACTGCGTGTATTTTAATAAATTGTATTCCAAGAATCTAATCAAATTAAGTGTTTTGTTGATTGCTGAAATATTACTTTGTAGAACTCCATTCTTGAATTATTTTTTATTAGATGCTATATTCCTGATTTCATTTTGATATATTTTAAAGTATACTTGTATAGTAAATATATTTACAGTTGACTGTCATAATGGAACTTGATATGTGGAGGGAAAAAAATGAAAAATAAAATAGGAAAAAAAGTACAACATATTAAAGTAAAATCTATTATAATAATTTATCAAATTTTTTTAAAGGGTGTTCCTCTAGACATTTTTAACAAATAATAAAGATAAAGGGCTAGTTACATATTCAGAGTGAGTACGCCTTAAGTGCGGCGCTAAATACAAGAAGACAACTGCCTAAACTCCAACGGAATGGGCCAGTTTGGTATATGAAACTGGCCCATTACGTTAAGAATATAAATGTCCTCGTTAAATCAAAAGGTTCTCATAAATGAGCTACAAATTCATTTTATTTAGTACACGGACAAAATGTTAGGGGAAAAAGTATACTAAAAACCATTCACTCATTTATGTTTATACATATTTACACTCCCACCTTAAAGAACGGCAGGTCCCAGTGCTGGTAGATCCGTTTCCTATTTTTATAAACATTCTATCACTGTTTATTTATCTTTACTGACGACTCGACTGCTTGTTGAGCACCCTAACATTCGTGTTGGAATCTAAGAAATTCTCGAGTTTCAAAAAACAAAACAAAAAACACCTCACTGGTAGTTGAGAATATAATTGCAACTGGGAGTACAGATAACATAACATTGGCGGCGTTACAGAGAAAAAGTAGAGGCATTCGCGAGAAATAGAATTAACAAGTCTCATAATTCTACTGGCCTTATCTTCTTTCCGCGTACATGCATTTCACACCTCCACACCTTGTCTTGTCCAACCGCCAGATTCCGTGATAAAAATACACCACGACGCACACATGGCAGAGTCACGCGTGCAGACACACACACACACACACACATCTCGCGACATGTCAAATCGAGTAAGCTTTACCCAAATACCAATTCACTTCTTTATTTTTTTCCACCGCTTCTCATTATCCGTTCGGGTTTGGTGATGGTATGAGGAAAATAGAATGTATAATAAATGTACCCGAATTTTCGTGGAGTAAAAATGGGAAATCATTTAGGGGAAAAAACAAGCTGAGTACACCTGACCAGGGTTTGAGCCTCGATCTCCCCGTCATCATAGCCTAGTCTATCGAGAGTGTGACGCCTTAGACTAGTGCTTTCCAAAACTTTTTACATTCGTGACCACACATTCTTTAGAGCCGCATCGGTGGCCGCGTGGTCTAAGGCACTACTCTCACAATATACTAGAATTACGATGATGGAGAGATCATGGTTCTATCCCGGTCGGGTGAACTGGATGGTTCTTCCTAAACGATTTCCCACTCTCTACGCAAATACAGGTACACTTCCTCTAAAGTCAACCTTCATCATCCCTAACCCATCAGTGTAATTAGTGCATAAAAGTATAACCCTAATGGGTAGTAAGATGCGGTGATAACATTATATATATATATATTTTTTTTTAAGACAAACTTTCTCGACTCATCCACTTTTAATGTACCTGGCTTTAATTTTCTTTATTCATGTTTTTTAAATTACATTATTGAATATAGTTTTACTAAAGCCTATTTATTTCTGAAAATGAATGTGCGAAGGGTGATCCGTTTTCCTGTTTCTGTCGATGAAGTCATTTACATCCACGTAATAGGCATGAACATGAAACCATATTCCCGTAATATGCACAGTTTTTTTTCAGCCCTCAATTTCTACTTTATTTCGTGAATTTATATTTTCAAATAACAAAATATCGACATATAAAAAAAAAATGCTTGCGACTCGGCAAAAAATTGGCTTGAGACCCACAGTTGGGGGCCATCAGCTTGGACCATTCTCCCACTGAACGGGTCCAATGTAAATTATAATAATTGGTAAAAAAATTATTCTACTTAAATGCAATTTTCATGGTTGTATGTGGTTGGGATGGATAAAGGTCTACCAAGACAAAACAGAAATATTGACGATGCAGTATCTCACCCAAAAAATAAATTTAAGAGATGAAAGGGATTGGGGGCAGAGAGAATGGGAAAAGGGTTGGGGGTGCGGGGGTGCTTAACCTCCAGAGGCTAAGAAAATGTATCAATATTTAATTCCTATAGACGTTACTAGGTGTTTATTTTCTGGTAGCTAAGGGTAGTGACTTAAATAATGTTAAGCTTTATTACTGATTTTATCTGAGCGTTTATAGTATGCAGTTAAAATAAATAATCACTCAATTGTGTTAAATGTATACAAAACTCTTCGGTTCGTGAATAAATTCTATAAAAATATTTAAAAATCAGTTTTATTTCGAAGCCCTCGAATTATTTTGATGAAATGTGCTATTTACAAATGAGCAAACTATACCTACAACATTCAACAGAAATTAAAGTTTATAGGAAATTTCTATCCTATTAGTAGATATTATAATTATTGCTCAAATATATTTAACTTCATCATTGGCTTCACGCTGGGGTCAAGCTAGCTAAGGTACTTCATTTAATAGACTAGGCAGCTGTGTTGGAACTGCCTGTTCGAATCCCAGTCAGGTCCAAGTTACTTAGTCCTAACGTGGTGTGAAATTGGGTGTGGTACAAAGATTCCAAATTCTCTTTAAATTTAGTCCCAGGTGTTAAAAGCCCTCAGCTTTAGTTTAAGAATCTTAAAAACAATAATGTACTTGAACATCAGAACGGTAGCTAAATACTTGCAAGATATGTATTTTCCTGTTTATTTAGTTTGATAATTGTTTTTACAATAAATAAGTCAATTTGATTAAATTTTGCATCACGTTTCAGGTGAGCGTGTAAAGAGTAGTGGGGCGGAGGGTTGAACCTTCCAAACATCATCATCTACAAAGAAATGCTGGTTCATTTTCATAAACATCTCATTCTTTATTTCTAGCCCTTTCAGTAAAGTTATTATTTGACCACGATTTGAAAAATACCACTAAAAAATACCACTCACTATTTAGTAAGTGAGAAACATGGATGTTAGAAAGTCTTTTGTTCGTTGTGGGGGCTGTGGGAGCAAAATTACATTATGTCCAGTTTAAGTAAAGTTAAGTAAAAAAAAAACACAATAGGGTTGCCAATATTTTTATACCAGCAATTTACTTGTGTTTTACAGGTTTTCCAGAAGAAATTATCATTTTTTCGGGCGGCTTAGGTTGAAGAAAAGAGTCATAAAATTTTTCATCAAACTGACTCTTGGGAAGTGATTTAACTTAAGTTTAAAACAGGATGATTTAAAATTGACGAGGAAATACATCTTCCGTCGCTTCAAAACTCACGTTTAAAGGGTGATAAGACATGCTTGATTCTTCAGTTTACATTTTGTCCGCCCAAAGATCTATTACTTTAAACTTATAGTTAAATGTTCTAAATTAACAGATATTCCAGTATTTTTATTATGTTTTGCATAATTCCCTGTGTTTTCCCGGTCCGTGGTAACTCTGACACATAAGTGTATGTACTGGATAATTTTTCAGAAAACCTACCACTGCCCCACCTCCAAATAACTCTAGGGAGGGCCGCACTGTACCCAGCCCCCTCACCACTAATTCCGGTGCTTATGGTGGTTCTAAGGCCCATATGTAACAGTTGATGTTCACCATAGTTTTAACAAACCATGCATGCAACTTATTATAGATTACAATAATTTATTATTTACGTATTTAAATCTGTACAAAATGTCAGCAGCTTGTTCAATTTTGATTCCTGGACGAATAAGAAAACTAGATCTCAGACTTTTATTTCCCACACTTCGCGAGAGGTAAAAAAACAAATTCTGGTGAAAAATCTTCGGTCCTCGAACCTTGGACTCTTAAGTTAATTTTGTGTGTCATTCATTTTTTTTATGATAAAATGAGGAGAAACCGTAAGATCTAAAGAATATACACGTACAAGTTTTAGCAAAAATGTAAATTATGGCATGTAATTAAAGAGTTATTTTTGATTTAAATATTGATTTGATGGCCTCCATGGTTCCCTTGGCAATGAAAACCTTCGATGGTATTTTAAATTAACAGTAACTATTCCACAAGTAAAATGATCTAATTCTGTGAAATCTAACTTCAAGTAATAATGACCGTGCGTTGCTCGAGTTGTTGGCTCAAACACAGCTAGCCAGTAGAGGTAGGTAACAATGGCCAATTATAATTTTACTGCCTGATAACATTCGTTTGATTTTATAGCCCTCTGATGTGGAACTTTCCAGAAGCCACGTCAGTTTAGTAACGTCGCCATTGCTGGTATTGTGTCCTGACTGTTCAGTCATGTATTTGGGTCTTTATCATTTGTATGGAAGAAACTTAAATGTAAGTACTGCTATATACATTGAAATGAAAATGTAAACATTAAATTGTAAACTTTGCTTATATATTTGTAGAAAGTAAAGATTATTCACTAGATATAAACGATAATAATGTAAGAAAACTCGGTAGAATCAATCTGGCACACTAAGCTGATGTGGCAATACGTAGAAATTTTGTCTAAGGATATATTCAAACTAAAATCACTTTATATTCTCTTGGAATGTTAAAAGACAAGTAGATTTGGTAATTATTCTAATTGGATAGGTGCACATAAACTCTTAAGTAGATTTGGTAACTATTCTGATTGTATGGGTGCACGTAAGCTCTAAGCTGCATTTATTTTCATTTTTATACAGACACCAAACTTGGAATGTTCCATTCTATTCACTTATAATCCCATATTTGGAATTAGGGGCTGTTCCAATATTGCGATTTTGGGTATTATTGGAATAGTTATCGAGAATGACACGTAGATATAATTAATTATCTTTGGATAGCTATGACGTAGGCTATGAGTCATACCAATTGGTGGTAGGGGACTAGCCACAGAAGGAGCTCCGCGCATGCGTGGTAAATTTTATAAATGATCAACCTTTGAAATGCGTACGCGCAGTTTATTATGTAAAGGAACACTAATTGAAATACGCACGCGCAGTTTATTATGTTAAGGAACAACATATGAAATGCACACGCGCAGTTTATTATGTTAAGAAACAACATATGAAATGCACACGCACAGTTTAAGTAAAGGAACAACGTTTAAAATGCGCAAGCGCAGATTTTAAAATAGGAACTAAATTATATTCGCACTAGCTTCATTTTCATGGCAGAGACTCTTGGCAAACTTGACACTTTAACCTTGGATATGGAAGGATTTATTAAGATTAAAATAACTAGAACTCAGCTTGACTTTGAAAACTTCATTTCACAAATGTTCCGTGGTCTTGCAGATAAACTCGATTACACTACATCCAGCTTCTACTGTCAGAAACTAATCTAGAAAGTATACGACAATAAAGGTAAGAAAATGGATGCCAATAACATTTCTTAAATTAAGCATATGACGTCAGCAGTGATAATAAATTTCATCCGTGTCTACATATTGTTTAAACTATTGGAAAAGAAATGAGGGAACAGAGAGCTTGTAGGACCGTGTTTTAAGATTAAAGTAAAATGAAATGTTAACCTTAGTTAGTTTAATATACACCAAGAAAATAAATATCGATACAAACAGTCTAGAACGTCGGCAATCGGTGTTTAAACATATGTTCAATCAACAATGAAAAACTTGGTTGGTCCAGATAGTCAAATAAGTACAGTGGGAAGTAGTATATGAGTGAAACAAAGCTACAATAGAGTGAAATGGTGTCAATATACATTTTGTGTATTATTTTTTGTTATAACAGTTATTATAGATATAGATGGTAAATTTAATGTATTGTTGGTGTTTTTGAGATAAGTAGGCCTATTAAATATTTTGAGTCTAGGTAAGACATTTTAAATTTGATTGTAGTGATAGGGTTAGGGCGTACCTCTTTTGTAGCTTGTAACTTTGAATTAAGGGCGAAAATTGTAGGTAATATTTTGTATTAAATGACTAATATTAGTAGTTGTATGGTTATATATTTTGAGCTTGGCATGTCTATTTTTAAATGGCGAGTAATATTTTCGGTTAGACCAGAAATTATTTCTGAATAAGTTGTCATACTTGAGTTTGAACGATCGTTTTAAGGTGAAGGCAATAATTTATTATATAATTAGGTATTATAAGATTAGGGTAGAATAATTTATCATTTTACCGATTATATTGATCATAATAGTATTTATTTTAAGTTTGGACGGTAACTTGGATTGGGATTGAAAATGTTAAGTTAGCAACGGGAGATATTTCAATGCTAGTGCAGTGTATGTGAATGCTAGAGTCATCTATCTGAATAATAATGCAGTATATTAAAACGGTTCTATCTTTTGAGGGGTTGAGGATTCGTTCTGGGTTTATATTCAGTTTAGAGTAGAGGCCTATTTTTTCTTAAAGAAATTATGGGTTCTTCTTAACTTTATTAAGGGAGGGTGTTCATATTAATTTTATGAGAGGAATGCAAATCTCAGACTAAAAGAAAGGTGTTGAACTTTTGTTTGAGGAGGTGTGTTGACCTTTTGTTTGAGGAAAGGTGTTGACCTTTTGTTTGAGGAAAGGTGTTGACCTTTTGTTTGAGGAAAGGTGTTGATCTTTTGTTTGAGGAAAGGTGTTGACCTTTTGTTTGAGGAAAGGTGTTGACCTTTTGATTGAGGAAAGGTGTTGACCTTTTGATTGAGGAAAGGTGTTGACCTTTTGATTGAGGAAAGGTGTTGACCTTTTGTTTGAGAAAAGGTGTTGACCAAGGATATATGTTGACCATGGGTTTGAGGAAATATGCTACCTAGAGTTTGAGGAAAGGTGTTGACCTCGTGTTTGAGGAAAGGTGTTGACCTCGTGTTTGAGGAAAGGTGTTGACCTCGTGTTTGAGGAAAGGTGTTTGCCTCGTGTTTGAGGAAAGGTGTTTGCCTCGTGTTTGAGGAAAGGTGTTTGCCTCGCGTTTGAGGAAAGGTGTTTGCCTCGCGTTTGAGGAAAGGTGTTTGCCTCGCGTTTGAGGAAAGGTGTTGACCTCGCGTTTGAGAAAAGGTGTTGACCTCGCGTTTGAGGAAAGGTGTTGACCTCGCGTTTGAGGAAAGGTGTTGACCTAGCGTTTGAGGAAAGGTGTTGACCTAGCGTTTGAGGAAAGGTGTTGACCTTGCGTTTGAGGAAAGGTGTTGACCTTGCCTTCGAGGAAAGGTGTTGACCTTGCG